>JBAPGN010001664.1:3516-18974 GCA_037355405.1 Vitis amurensis | reverse complement strand
CTCTAATTTTCAAATAAATTCCAAAAATCCAATTTTCACTTGAACAATTTTAATTCTACTCCGATTCTCAAACCTTATGTTTTTCTTGGTTTTACATAAGCAAGAATAATGAATTTTCATAATTCCAAAATAATGGAATTTGTGAGATTAATTCATGCAAGATCAATCGGGCTTTGGTGGGGCCCAACATATGTGATTTCCTTATGATCGATTGATTGTTTGTTTGATTTAATTGCCATACATGATCAATTTTATTCTGCTCTATGACATGCTCAAAATTATTCCTTAATTGTGCGCTAACTTCACTTCTTGATAGCGCTTTATGGATTACTGCCCAGGTACGCATCCACACCCGCTTGGGTCATTTTCTATATGCATGTTTAGATTCTCACATGTGCATGATCACTCTGAGTATTCATTGATTCCCTCATCAATTCCCATGATTGCTTTATTTTATTAGTAGAGACCCCATTTTAGGGACTTAGAGGGGTGCTACGGTCTTTACCGTACCTTCCTGATAAGTAACCTGACCCCCGAACCCGATCCGGTTTTTCACAGACCACATTTTCCAAAGTAAGGAGTCACACTTAGGGTTTTTTCTTTCTTATTTTGTTTACCCTTTAAAAATAAAACAAAAATAAGTGGCGACTCCAAGTCTTTTTTCTTAATCAATAAAATCAATTTTTCAAATAAAAATCGAGCTCACCTTCGAGTGGGAAACGCATGAGCCGAAATGCGGGGTCCACAACATGTTTCATTGTTTGATTATTTCTAATAAAATACATGTTGGATGATATATTGTTTAAATTAACCATTGATGTTTTATGATAACGCTTGAGAAGCGGTCCGGGTACGCATCCTAACCTTCCTTTATTGTGATTTGATCTTGTTTGGCATGCTATTTTTTGGAACCACCTAGCCTACTTAGGTACCTATAATTAACCAATTAATTGCCATATTTCCCTTAACTTAGTTAGTAGAGACCTTTATAGGGCTTAGAGGGGTGCTACATTTTAAAGGTACCTTCCCAATAAGTAACCTGATCTCCGGACTTAAACTCGGGTTTTTTTCAAAGACACGCTTTTCCAAAAATTGTGGAGTCATTTTTTAGGGTTTTATTTCTTGTTTTATTTTCCCTTTAAAAAAAATAAAATAAGTGGCGACTCCAACTTTTTTTCAAAAATCAATTTTCACAAATAAAAAGCGAGTTGCAGATCGAGTGGGGGCGCACGTGAAAAATGTGGGTCCACACTATCCCACAATAGATTGACAGGTCAAATTCCACCACAGATGGTAATAGAGTTAAACTTCTTGACGGTGTTCACTGTCGCTCACAACAATTTATCAGGTAAGACTCTAGAGAGGAAGTTTCAGTTTGCAACATTTGAACAAAGTAGTTACGAGGGCAACCCTCTTTTATGTGGGCTGCCATTAGAGCGAAGTTTCACTCCCACTAGTGCCCCACCTGTAGTCAAACCACCAGTTTCAAACAACAGAGAAAATAGCTCTTGGGAAGCCACATTCTTATGGAGTTTTGGAGGATCATACGGAGTGGCATTCTTAGGCATTGTTGCTTTTCTCTACTTGAACTCCTATTACCGAGAGCTGCTCTTTTATTTCATTGGAGAGCATGTCCCTTTTCTTCGGTTGAGGGGTTGATAAGCTAAGTCCAGTGTCTGAATAAATGAATTTTTGTATGTTTGATTATGCTATTAAAATGTAGTTGCTACTGAATAATTTTATGTTTCATTAGAGTGCCAAGGTGTGGTTTCTACTTCACGGTTTTATGTTTCAAAATTCTCTTTCAGTAACACTTCCAGTGTTGACTTGACTAATGCAGTTATTATCTAATTCATCCCATTTTGAATATGAGAATTTATGAAAATATAAATACTTGGATTTAGGGAAACAAGGGGAAATATTGGAAACAAGGGACCCAAATTCAAATAAAAAAATATTGGTAAAACGAAAATTGATCAAAGTCAAAAATGTTGGAACTTATAGAAAATGATAAAACAATAACTAATGCACATATTGAAGCTATCTTAGTGAAGAAAACAATGTGTATTAAATTATAAAATATGTGACATTTGATAATAATTTAAGGAATTTGAAAACACATTTAATTCTTAGTTTGGAAAAGTTTAAGGATATAAAGAAAATGATAATGATGATATGTATAATTATTTTTAAAAATGTTTATAATTATATTTATAAATATATTTCTTTTGTATTTAATTACTATACAAAATATATAAAGTAAGATTTATTAAAATTGGAGCTTGAGTGTCCTCTCTTTCAAATTCAAGCCCCCCCTTTTTTTTTTCTTTTTTTGGGAGAGAGGAAGGGGTAGGGGTGGGGGTTGAAGGTGTGCAAATTTAGCATTGGAGAAAGAAGGGAAATAATCACAAACAACTATGGAATCCACAAGTCTACGAGAAGCCATGCAAAGAGAGCTATTGAGAATTAAAATTATGAAGCAACCCACCTAAATAAAGAAAAAGAAATAAAGAAAAAAAATGAAATAACACCAAAAGAAACGAACGCACACACTTCCTAAAAGCTCTAACTGTATACAAAAGGAAGAAGAACCCATTTGGGCTAGTGAGTAACATTAATTTGAAGGGAGCTTTGATCCCCAACTTCATTGATTCCCTCCACAAATGGCTTAACCCTCTCGCCATTAACCTTAAAGACTTTAGTGTCTTAGGATCTAGCAAATCCATAGCCCAAAATAAGAAAATAAAAAATAAAACAAATTCAAGCATAATAATTTAGTAAACTAAAATTTATATCAAAATTTTAGCATGATCACCTATATTTCATAGACATTTTTCAAACCATCACATGACCAATTTGTCGTTAAAATTTGTCAGTATGGGATGTTACCCATCCCCCTCCCCCCCTTCATGCAAACACAACGTCGGGGTGGGGGGGTTGAGGGTGTGCAAATTTAGCGTTGGAGAAAGAAGGGAAACAATCACAAACAACTATGGAATCCACAAGTCTATGAGAAGTCATGCAAAGAGAGCTATTGAGATTAAAATTATGAAGCAACCCACTTAAATAAAGAAAAAAAAATGAAATAACACCAAAAGAAATGAACGCACACACACTCCCTGAAAGCCCTAACTGTGTACAAAAGGAAGAAGAACCCATTTGGGCTAGTGAGTAACATTAATTTGAAGGGGGATTTGATCCCCAACTTCATTGATTCCCTCCACAAATGGCTTAACCTTCTCGCCATTAACCTTAAAGACTTTACTAGTCTTAAGATCTAACAAATTCATAGCCCAAAATAAGAAAATAAAAAAAACAAAACAAAAAGTAAAAAAAATTCAAACATGATAATTTAGTAAACTAAAATTTATATCAAAATTTTAGCATGATCGCCTATATTTCATAAACATTTTTCAAACCATCACATGACCAATTTGTCGTTAAAATTTGTCAATATGGGATGTTACACACCCCCCCTCCCCCCTTACATGCAGACACAACGTTCTTTTTATGTCTCACAAGATTCGGGTCAAACAAACCCCCACACCAAGGTCGGGGATTGACATTGATAACATTTGTAACAATTTGCACCCAACCGTGTAGATATTGTTCGCACTGGACCCAAAGGAACCCTCATAGTTTTAAAACACGTTTACTTAATTAAGAGGAGTTCATACATAATGATTCGTGCCCAATTGGTGTCTCACCTGATTCGTGTCCAGCTGGTGCTCCTTGATTGAGGGAGTAATCAACAAAATTTATAACCTATAACACCTTATACTAGGGTAGCAAAGACAAAGCTACTATAGCATAGTGGCTCTAGGATCGTCCACTGGGATGGGTTTTCACTTCACAATTGATATTAATTCAAAGATGAATTGGTGCCTTTTCATTTCAAGGTTAGCTTTAAAAGAAAACATAAATTTGTTTGAATGAAAAAAGGTTTGGTTTTAAACTAACCAAAAATAGTAACTGATTTTACTTACAAAAAAAAAAGTGTTTCTTGGAGTTCAGATCACTAGGCTCAGATTCCTCATACAAAAAGGAGAGTTCCGGTCACTTGTTTCTTTTCCTCGCATTAGAGAATTAACATATAGTTCATTCTCCAACCAGTGTTGTACAGATGCTTCCCATTAATGGGTTCAAACACTAAATCCCTCTCACTGATGCATCTTGCAATGGCTCATACCTCTCACCTAGCACTTGCCATTCAAGGTGATCTTTAACCTTGGATTACCCGTCAAAAGCTCGCAAGAGATAACTAATGGATGTCTCCTTGGAGTCCAAAAGCTTACCAAGTGTTGGCTATTCTAGAAAATCCTACCTTCAAGTCACCTTCCAAAGGCTCGCAAGGGGTAAACTAGTGCATCTCCATGGTTGGAAATCACTTGCCTTACCAAGTGTTGGCCCAGGTGATTTAAAGGCGTTTTAAGTTAACTAAAAAGATAAAAACCATTAACGGGTCACACTTTCTCTTCATTAAAAACTAAAACAACAAAACTTCCAATTTATGCATGTGGAAACTTACCCGGCTTTCCTCACTCCAAGAGACAAAAAGCTTAGCCTCTCATCCTCTGTGGAAAAATCCTCAGAGTTTGGTTGGCTAGAAGTAAAAAGAAATGAAAAATGAAAGAGAAGGAAAAACAGAGCAAGGCTCTGTATATTCTATATATGATATATATTTGAGTCTCTAACGTCTAACCTCCTTTACAGTGTTTACAAGAGAGTTTATATAGGAAGGTAATTTACCCTTCCTTGGATACTTCCTAGCTAAGGAATTACATGAGTGGCTGAGTACAAGGAGAAATGGAAATTTATACAAAATATCTGAAGAAAATATCCAAAAGAGTCGGTGCACAAATATCAGGAAGCACTAAGGACATTTCGCAGGTGAAAACGAGGTCTACGAGATTTCGCAGACACTCAAGAGGGCTGCGAAATAATTTCGCAACACCAAGCTATCTTCGTAGGGCTGCGAAGTTGGCTTCCACCTTGAGGTTCTCAGCGTTCCAGCTTGCGGCATGTATCGGGTAGCTTTAGGAGGAATTCCATAGCACTGTACAAAAAGGCTGCGAAATTCTCGCAACAAAAGGCTGATTTCGCAACACTTTGGAGTGATCTTCTTGCAATGGCTGTAACTCCTTCATTTCAACTCCGAATCATGCACCGTTTGAAGCATTGGATTCTTGACTTCCTGAGCTTTGAAATGGTATATAGAATGTAGAAAATGGACTTTGGGAAGTGCTCCAAAAGTGCAAAAGAAGACTGTAGATGTTGTCCTCTGTTTTCTTCACTCTGTTTTCCTCTTCTCCTTGCTTCTCTCCTTGCATACTTTGAACGACTTTGGCAAAGGGCTATGGAGCTCCAAAGCTTGGTTCTTCATGAATTTGAGCTCTTCATTGCTTTGCCATGGATTCCAAATAACTCTCCTCAATCTTGGATTGTTTTGGAGATCAAATTACTAACAAAAACACCAAAACTTACACAATTTGATTAAAAATGATTGCAAGGGTCCTTAACATGTTAATTGAGTTAAAAGGCAATAACTACTACTCAAAAGTGTTTAAAAGGATTAATTACAAGCTACAAAATAGCACTTTTTGAGTAGTAATCACATAATTAGTGATTACTACTCAAAACATGCTATTTTGTAGCTTGTAATTAGCTCTTTTAAACACCCTTGAGTAGTAATTATTACCTTTTAACTCGATTAACATGTTAGGTACCCTTGCAATCAGATTTCTAACAATTATGTTAAGTTTTGGTGCTTTTTGATAGCTTTATGCTCACCAAAGCAATTTAAGAATGAGGGAGAGCTATTTATAGTTCATGGCAAAGCTTTTGGAAGCTTAGATTTATGAAGAAATCAAGCTATGGAGCCTCATAATCCTTTGCCTTAGCCGTTTAAAGTTTACAAGGGAGAAACAATGGAGAAGAAGAAAACAGGGGATGAAAACAGGGTACACAGCTGCAGTCTTTTAGTGCACTTTTGGAGCACTTCCCGAAGTCCATTGTTTACATTCTATATACCATTTCGAAGCTCAGAAAGTCAAGAATCCAATGGTTCAAACCATGTATGATTTGGAGCTGAAATGAGGAAGATACGGACTTCGGAAGACAACTGCATCAAGCTGAGGGACAATTTCGCACACCACTGTTCAAGGTGCGAAATCCTCAGTCCACTGTGCGAAATTTTCGCACACCTCAAACCAACATGCGAAATTGGAACTCAGCGTGCGAAAATTGGATATTTTTGCCGACTCTTGTTCTTCTGATATTTTTGTGTTTAAATTTCCATTTTCTCCTTGTATTCAACCACTCATGTAATTCCTTAGCTAGGAAGTATCCAAGGAAGGGTAAAATTACCTTCCTATATAATTTCTCTTGTAATCACTGAAAATGTATCTTTCGGGGAGCTTTCTCCAGGAGACCAATGTAAATTAGTTACTTAGTGAAATACAGAGATCTCTTTTGCCTTTATTTTCTCTCTTCTATTTTCTATTTTCTTGCAAACCAAACACCCTCTGAGGATGTTTTCCCAGAGGATGAGAGGCTAAACATTTAGTTTCTTGGAGTGAAGGAAGCTAGGTGAAAAGTCCCAGATTAAAAGGTGGAAAGTTTCCGTGCATTGAATTCAGGTGGTTGGAGTCCATAAATGGCTTTTAAAGCCAAGGTTTTGCCTTAAATCCCTTAGGATCACTTTGACTGGCCAATACATGGTAAGCTTAAGGTCTCTGTGGATGCTTATTGCTAGATCCATATCAGTCCATTAGTTATCATATACGAGCCAGTGGAAAGTGATTCAAGGTGATAGTCCATAGTGTCTTAAGTCATTAATGGACCTTGACTACCATCTCTAGTGACTTTTTATGGATTAAAACTTCATTGTCAAACCTATACCGGTTCGGGAAATAACTATAGGTTAAATCCCCAATGCGAGGAGAAAAATCCGGAATTTTCCACTTTGCATCTGGAACTTGAACCTAGCAACCCTTAGCTCCGGGAGACTTTCTTTCTTCCATTTTTTTTACTTAGTTCTATGTGAGTTTAGTTTAAATCACCACTTTCAAAACAATTTTATTTTCTTTTAAATTTAAAGTTTGTGTTAAAGGAAATCATCAGAATCAATTTCTAATTTAGAGGCTATCATTGGTAGAGTGAAAACCCATCCCTGAGTTCGACCCTAGAACTGCTATACTATAGTAGCTTTGCTACGCCAGTATAAGGTCATAGGTTTTATAAAAGTTTTTGATTAAAAGACCGGCTGGAAGTCGAGCGAGAATCAAATGGCGCCGTTGCCGGGGATGGTGCCACAATACATTGATACAACCTTTTAGAGGCTACTTGTGATTTTTATCACAAGTTGGGTGAATTCCTTTTTCACTAATTTTATTTTCTTTCATTTTCCTTTTGTTAATTTTAAATTCATTTTCTTTCTAACCTTAACCTTTTTTCTAGATTCCTTTTGTTTTTGTTGTGTTTTGTTTTATTTCAGGTAGTGTAACTTGTGCATGCCCTATTGGATTAGGGACCAAGAGGGAAGATTAGTAAGGATTGAGAATCCTCAAGACACAGAGTTGGATATCTGTGTAAATATCATGGACCCTCCACCAGAGGATCAGAATTCTCAACAAGGTCAAGGGGGTAATCCCAATGCATACCTATCCATGAGGGATAGAATGCATCCCCCAAGGATGAGTGCACCCTCGTGCATCCTGCCCCCTCTTGAGCAGTTGGTTATAAGGCCCCATATTGTGCCCCTCCTACCAACTTTCCATGGAATGGAGAGTGAGAATCCATATTCTCATATTAAGGAGTTTGAGGAGGTATGTAATACCTTTAGAGAGGGAGGAGCTTCAATAGACTTGATGAGACTCAAGTTATTTCCTTTCACTTTGAAGGACAAGGCAAAAATATGGCTTAATTCTTTAAGGCCAAGAAGCATAAGGAATTGGGTTGATCTTCAGGCTGAGTTTTTGAAGAAATTTTTCCCCACCCATAGAACTAATGGGTTGAAAGACAAATCTCAAATTTTTCTGCTAAAGAAAATGAGAAGTTTCATGAGTGTTGGGAAAGGTATATGGAAGCCATCAATGCTTGTCCTCATCATGGTTTCGATACATGGCTCCTAGTGAGCTATTTTTATGATGGAATGTCTTCTTCTATGAAGCAAATTCTTGAAACCATGTGTGGGGGAGATTTTATGAGTAAGAATCCTGAAGAAGCCATGGACTTCTTAAGTTACGTGGCTGAGGTGTCAAGAGGATGGGATGAGCCCAACTCAAGAGAGAAAGGAAAATTTCCCTCTCAACAAACCCAAAATCCAAAGGCTGGAATGTACAATGATAAGTGAAGATGTGGATATGAAAGCTAAAGTGGCAACATTAGCTAGGAGGTTGGAAGAACTTGAGTTGAAAAAGATACATGAAGTCCCAAGCCATTTCCGATACCCAAGTCCATGTCATGCCATGCACCATTTGCCAATCATGTGATCATGAGGTAGATGAGTGTCCAACCATGCCAGCTGTGAGAGAAATGTTAGGTGATCAAGTGAATGTTGTGGGGCAATTTAGGCCCAACAACAGTGCATCCTATGGAAACACCTATAATTCAAGCTGGGAGAAACCACCCAAATTTTTCTTGGAAACCAAAGACCACCTCCATACCAACCACAAAGGCCAAACCCAAGCACCTCAGCAACCATCTTCAGTGGAGCAAGCCCATTGTAAACCTGAGTAAAGTCATGGGTGACTTTGTGGGTGAACAAAAGGCAATCAACTCCAATTGGCATCAAAAGATTGAAAATGTGAGAGTTCTCAAATAAAGAGAATGGAGGGGATGCAAAATGATCTATCTCAGAAGATAGATAATATTCAGTACTCATCTCTAGACTTACCAACCTAAACAACAGTGATTGAGAAGGGAAAGTTCCCCCTCTCAACCAAGCCAAATCCCAAGGGTGTTCATGAAATTGAAAACCCAAGAGGTGAGTCTTCAAATTTGAGAGAGGTTTTAAAGCGTTGATCACTTGAGAATGGGAAGATAGGGTTGATCAACCGCTTACCTAACTTGGGACCTGATGAAGAACTCAGATCAAAGGGACCTTGATTAAAGAGGGCAAAAACAAGAAGAGCGGAGGAGGAAGAAAAAGTGCATCACAAATCAAGATTGAGAAAGAACAAGAGATAGTGATTAAGGAGGATATGTGAAGAAACATATGCTCCTCCTTTTCCTCAGCTTTACATGGAGAAAGAAAGATCAAGAATTTCATCAGGAAATTCTTGAAGTGTGAGGCAGTGAATTGTGAATAGTACCTTTACCTGAATGATCAAGCAAGTCCCTACATATGCAAAATTCTAAAGGCTTGTGCACAGTCAAAGAGAGGTTTACAGGTGACAAAGAATGCAGTCCTACTTGAGCAAGTGGAGTCTATCATCCAAAGTAAGTCCCCAGTTAAGTTAAAGCATACGGGGATGTCCCACCATAACAGTAAACATTGGAGGGACCACATGTTGGAAAAAGCTGTTATTAAAGGATTTAGGAGCAAGTGTGAATTTGCTTCCATAAAACCCTTTTTTTTCTATAAAACAACTGGGACTTGAGGATTAAAGCCTACAACCGTGACCCTCTCTTTAGCTTGATTAGCTGTTTCAAATCCCAAGGGGAGTGATTAGGGATTTCTGTTCAGTGGACAAATTTACTATCTGTGGGATTTTGTTGTGCTTTGTACTGATCCTCTGTCAAGCGGAAGAAAAATATGTGCCATCATCCTAGGGAGACCCTTTCTAGCTACCTCACATGCTATTGTTAATTGTCAGGAATGGGTGATGCAGCTCCACATTTGGTAATCATGACTTTGCGAAGTAAACATATTCCATTTTATTAAGAGGCATCTTTACCCTGAAGAGGAAGAAGATTTGAGGAGGTGGCTTGATTCAAACTTTGGTGAAGAGCCTGTGATAGGAGTTTGAGGCAGGCTTGAATGAAAGCCTGGAGTCCTTGAAGATGGTTCTGAACCCTCTGATGTACTAGCCATTATGTTCCTTGGAGGAGAGGGAAGAGATCTTACCACTGTTCAACAGGAAGGTCTCACAAGGAGTTGCTGTGGAGAACCCTCCAAAGTTATTTTAAAACCACTTCCCTCTAGAGTTGAAGTATGCATTACTTGGAGGATGATGAGAAATGTCAGTGGTAATTTTCTCAAACCCTCAGCTATGATCAAGGGATAGTCTTTTTTAGGAGTCCTCAGAAATGTAGCAAAGCCATTGGATGGCAAATTCTGATTTAAAAGGATTAGGCCCTTTGGTTGTGCACCCCACCAATTTATATGGAGGAAGATGCAAACCAGTAAGGCAACCCAAATGAGAACTTGAATCCTCACATGCAAGAGGTGGTTGAGGAGTGAAGTTTTTGAAGCATTCAAGCTGGGATCACTTATATCCCATTCAGATAGGCTTGTGGGTGAGTCCCACCAAGTAGTCCCAAAGAAATCTGGAAATCACTAGTGATCCAGAATGAGAAGGGAAGAAGTCACTACACGTCTACCTTCCGGATTGGGAGAGTGTTGTATAGACTATAGGAGTTGAAGTTCAGAACTAGGAAGGACCATTTTCCACTACCTTTCATGGACCAAGTCCTTGAGAGAGTTTCAGGACACCCTTTCTATTGTTTTCTAGATGGTTATTCAGGGTACTTCCAAATAGAAATTGATTGGAAGATCAAGAGAAAAACAACCTTCACTTGTCCTTTTTGGTACTTCTTGATATAGAGAATGACCCTTTGGTCTATGTTAATGCTCCTGCAACTTTTCAAAGGTATGTAAAGCAGTCTTCAGTGAACTGGTTGGGTGGAAGATCATGGAAGTTTTCGAGCGATAGATATCACTGTGTATGGAAGTTCTTATGAGGAGTGTTTGATGCATTTAGAAGCTGTTCTCCATAGATGTATAGAGAAAGACCTAGTGCTAAATTTGGAGAAGTGCCACTTTATGGTACAAAAAGGAATTGTCTTAGGACATATCATCTCCAAAAATGGCATTAGGTAGAATAAGGCCTAAGGTGGAGCTGATGTTAGTTTGCACCCTCCCACAATGTATAAGAATTAGGCATTCCTTGGGACATGCAGGTTCTATAGGAGGTTCATTAAGATTTCTCAAAAATCTCAAAACCTCTGTGTGAGCTTTTGAGTAAGGATGCCAATTTGTGTGGGATGAGAGTGTCAGAGAAGTTGAGGAATGAAAGAATCCTCACAACGTGCAGCAATAGTTAGAGCCAAATTGGAAATTACCTTTTGAGGTAATGGTGACTCAAGTGATCTTGCTATGGTTGGGCCATGTTTTAGGAACAAAGAGAGGATGGAAGCCCCTATGTGATCTATATATGCAAGTTAGAACTTTGAATGAGGCTCAAAAGACTCACAACTATGAAAAGAGTTGTGGCGTAGTTTTTGCCTCTTGGATAAGTTTCGTGCTCTATTTAGTAGGGTCCTTCCAGAGTGGTGTTCACTGACCATTCTGCTTTGAAGTACTGCGAACAAGCAGATGCCAAGGCAAGATTGTAAGAATGGGATTCTTTTGCTCCAAGAATTAATCTCCAATCAGGGATAAAAAAAGGGGTAGAAAATGTGGTAGCTGATCACTTGTCTAGACTTGTGATATCACATGACTCACATGGTCTGCCTATCAATGATGACTTCCCTGAGGAGTCTCTCATGTCAGTAGACATAGCTCCATGGTATTCTCACATTGCAAACTTTTTGTTACTGGAGAATGTACAAAGTGAGTGGAGTGCTCAAGACAAGAGGCATTCTTGGGCTAAGATCCATGCCTATTATTTGGGAGGACTTTCTTTTCAATATTGTGCAGATCAAAATTATAAGGAATGTATGTGTTCTGAGCAAGAGGCAATTGGGAATTCTTTCCCATTGCATGATAGTGCATGTGGAGGTCATTTTGCCTCCCAGAAAACAGCAATGAAAGTGATCCAATCAGGCTTCTGGTGGCCCTCTCTTTTCAAGGATGCCCATGCTATGTGTAAGGCATGTGATCGGTGTCAAAGGCTTGGTAAGCTGACACAGCCGAAATATGATTGCCCATTGAACCCCATCTTAATAAGTAGATATTTTGATGTCTGGGGTATAGACTTAGGGACCATTTCCAAATGTCATTTGGACTTCCCTACATGCCTTGGTAGGATTTGGATTATATGTCTCTAAGTGGGTAGAAGCAAATCCCATGTAGAGCATGATCATAAGGTGGTACTTAAATTCCTCAAGGACAACATCTTTGCAAGATTTGGAGTGCCAAAAGCCATTATAAGTGACGGGGGAACCCACTTTTGCAATAAACCTTTTGAGACTCTTCTAGCCAAGTATGGGGTTAAGCACAAGGTAGCTACACCTTATTCACCCTTCAAACAAGTTGGCCAAGTTGAGTGGCCAACCGTGAGACAAGAATATATTGATGAAAGTGAGTCAATGTGGGAGTAGGAATGATTGGTTATCAAGGCCTGGATTCCTTATGGGCTATAGGACGCTTTACAAGACCATTCTAGGAATGTCTCCCTATCGCCTTGTTTATGGCAAAGCGTGTCACCTTCCAGTGGAAATTGAGTATAAAGCATGGTGGGCAATCAAAAAGCTCAACATGGATTTGTCAAGAGCCGGGTTAAAGAGATGTTTAGATTTGAATGAATTAGAGGAATTGAGGAACGATTCATACCTCAATTCAAAAATTGCAAGCAAGATTGAAAAAATGGCATGATCATTGGTATTCTAAGAATTTACAAAGGACATAAAAGTTTTGCTTTATGGACTGCTAAAAACTTCATCTCTTTCCAGGTAGAATTGAAATCAAGAGTGGACGGGGTCCTTTCATAATCCTAGGTGCATCCCAATGCGAGTGGTGGAAATATTCGATCCCACAGGCATCAAACTTCAGGTCAATTGGTCATCGTCTCAAGCCATCTGTAGAGCTTACAGTACAGACAAGGAGGAGATCAACCTCCTTGTACCCCACTCTCTGAGGAAAGCAGAGGTATCATGGCCTAAAGAAGTCCATGGAATTTTTTGTTGATGTTTTATAGTTATTATTATTATTATTTCTTTATATTTTAATTTCTTCCTTAAATCTTAGTTTATTTTGTCTTAATTCAAGTCAATTTTCATGATAAATTTCAGAAAAGAATCATGAAAGGTGAGGAGAGCTCTTCAAAAGCAGAACAGGGGAGTAAGGCCAAGGAAACAGAGCACCAAATTCTAAGGTGCCAAATTTTCGCACACCTGATTTCAAGGTGCGAAAATTTCGCACACCAAAATCCAAGGTGCGAAATCCTTGGACCAAAGGAAGCCAATTTCGCACACCCCTTCCTCAAGGTGCGAAATCAAATTCAAGGTGCGAAATCCCTATTCAAGGTGCGAATCTCTTAAAAACCAATTTCGCACACCACTGTGGAAGGTGCGAAAATTTTCGCACGGTGCGAAATCCTCTCCTGGCACACGTGTGCCAATTTCGCACACCTCAAGCTCATTTTCGCACAGTGCGAAACGGTGTGCGAAAATTTCGCACACCACTATTCAAGGTGCGAAAATTTCGCACACCAAAATCCAAGGTGCGAAATCTTCAATACAAGAGCTGCCATTTTCGCACACCCAATTCTAAGGTGCGAAATGGGCAGGCCAAGGTGCGAAAATTTCGCACGGTAAAATTTTAAGTTCTAAAAATTTAAAACAGACTTTTTAAATAAAATTTTACCCCGAAATTGTGCCTAACGTTCAAAAACGACTTTTCGGATGCCCTTGGAAGATTTTAAAACGGCAGGAACCCCTTAAAATTCATTTCTATTTAAACCCTTGAGGTCCAGAAGCTCAAAGGACTCTCCCGCGCACCAACTGAAAAACCTCTGGAATCCCGAATAGTCACTTACCTTCATTTTTCGGGCCTGAGCGAAGACCAGAGGAGCCATTCCGCTTCACCCATCCTCAACGAGACCTCACACCACAGGAGACGGCCAGGGGAGCGCACCTTCTCCTTCCTGATTCAGGCCCCGGCAATTCCCCCGATTCTGAGGGGAAGCTCCCTTCTCAGCGCAAGATACCCCACCGTGAGGCCACCCGCGGGCCCTGTGCCAATCAGCCGAGCAGCCGTGAGCTCTGTTTCTCGGCCACCAGCGAAAAGTCCAGGTTTCGCGGTCCGGTGTGAAGAAGCCATCTTCACGCCACCTCAGCAAGAAGCCAGTTTCAAGGAAGCGTCGGATTCCTGTGGGACATGTGCCTTTGAGGCCGTTATTAGCGTCCGCATGCTAACCGGACCACCAGATAGAGGGCAACTGTGGATGCAGAGATAGATCATTTCATTCCGAGAACCTTTTTGAGATAAAGGCCCTTCAGACAGCAGCCAGAGCTCATAGAGATTCATTCCGACTGCATGCAGAGTATCACATGGAGTCTTTTTCACTTCCTTAGGCAATTCTACTCCAGAGTAGTTATAGATTTTTATCAATCTATGAGCTACTCAGGTCTCCGCAATCTACCCCATCCAATTTATATAGACGGACGCCAGGGTGCCATTGGAGCCGTCCACATTGCTGAGGCCTCCGTATACCATATGACCTGGATTCCAGGCAGACTTCAGGGAAGTGGTCCCATTTTCTCAGAGTGACATGGTTCGCATTTTGTCCAGGGGGACTTTCTACAGCTTCAGTAATTGACCGTAGAGAGAGCTTTCCATCTGGATGCTCCATCATTGATGTGCTTCCTGCGATTGCAACCTATTCCCCCTTCAGCATTAAAGTTCAGAGGAGAGGAGCTATACTTGAGGCATTATTTAGGATGTTCTGAGGGCGTATTTCTTCGGCCCTCATCATTTATTATGCTTCTCTTCTTCACTTTGAGAGAAAGTCCATCGGAAGAAGCTTCAGAGGAGCAGGATGGCATACCATTACTATTCCCCAGACTTCCTCTGCCATAGATTTGTAGAGCACCTGGCTTGTTCCTGAAGGCCCCGTCTTGAGAGGCGCCGCCTGCGAGAGGACTTCTCTCTCGACAAATGGCTCACTTGGGTAGCCTATTTTGCACCCCAGGGAGCCCCAGTTGTGGCCTCCACCTCCAGGGCTACCTCCGAGATGAGCAGCATACCTCGGGCCGCAGGATGAGATTCTCACTGAGCACTACACCCCCCTGCCCTGCAGCACACAACCTCAGTGGATATTGCCCGAGTATACTCCTTCTTCTCCTATCACTTCGGGATTGCTCCACCAGTCATGCCAGCTACTCCAGCACCTCCCCTTCTCTGAGCCCACTGTCACTGTTTCTCTTCAGGATTCAGAGGCTTAGTGCGTTCAGTGCAGACCTGAGCAGCTGCTCAGGATTCTTCAGCCACCAGATTGGCCACTATTCGTGCACACCAGGATCAGATCAGATGGCTACTCATGGCTCAGCATCCCGATCCTTCATCAGATTCA
>JBAPGN010001663.1:0-18903 GCA_037355405.1 Vitis amurensis | reverse complement strand
TATTTCTCGGTACTCGTCAGGACAGTTTTCCGGTACTCGCACGGATTCCACTTTTTCCCGATACTGGCCCGGATTCCATAATTTTCCGGTACTGACACCGATTCTACTATTTCTCGGTACTCGTCAGGACAGTTTTTCGGTAATCGCACGGATTCCACTTTTTCCAGATACAGGCTCGGATTCAATACTTTTACGGTACTGCCACCGATTCTACCATTTCTCGGTAGTCGTCAGGACAATTTTTCGGTACTCGCACGGATTCCACCTTTTCCCGATACTGGCCCGGATTCCATAATTTTCCGGTACTGACACCGATTCTACCATTTCTCGGTACTCGTCAGGACAGTTTTCCGGTACTCGCACGGATTCCACTTTTTCCCGGTACTGGCCCGGATTCCATAATTTTCCGATACTGACACCGATTCTACCATTTCTCGGTACTCGTCAGGACAGTTTTCCGGTACTCGCACGGATTCCACTTTTTCCCGGTACTGGTCCCGGATTCCATAATTTTCGGTACTGACACCGATTCTACAATTTCTCGGTACTCGTCAGGACAGTTTTCCGGTACTCGCACGGATTCCACTTTTTCCCTATACAGGCTCGGATTCAATAATTTTGCCGGTACTTGCCACCGATTCTACCATTTCTCGGTAGTCGTCAGGACAATTTTTCGGTACTCGCACGGATTCCACGTTTTCCCGATACTGGCCCGGATTCCTTAATTTTCCGGTACTGACACCGATTCTACCATTTCTCGGTACTCGTCAGGACAGTTTTTCGGTAATCGCACGGATTCCACTTTTTCCCGATACTGGCCCGGATTCCATAATTTTCCGGTACTGACACCGATTCTACCATTTCTCGGTACTCGTCAGGACAGTTTTCCGGTACTCGCACGGATTCCACTTTTTCCCGGTACTGGCCCGGATTCCATAATTTTCCGGTACTGACACCGATTCTACCATTTCTCGGTACTCGTCAGGACAGTTTTCCGGTACTCGCACGGATTCCACGTTTCCCGATACTGGCCCGGATTCCATAATTTTCCCGGTACTGACACCGATTCCTACCATTTCTCGGTACTCGTTCAGGACAGTTTTCCGGTACTCGCACGGATTCCACTTTTCCCGATACTGGCCCGGATTCCATAATTTTCCGGTACTGACACCGATTCTACTATTTCTCGGTACTCGTCAGGACAGTTTTCCGGTACTCGCACAGATACCACTTTTCCCGGATACTGGCCCGGATTCCATAATTTTCCGGATACTGACACCGATTCTACCATTTCTCGGTACTCGTCAGGACAGTTTTTCGGTAATCGCACGGATTCCACTTTTTCCAGATACAGGCTCGGATTCAATACTTTTACGGTACTGCCACCGATTCTACCATTTCTCGGTAGTCGTCAGGACAATTTTCCGGTACTCGCACGGATTCCACTTTTCCCGATACAGGCCCGGATTCCATAATTTTCCGGTACTGACACGATTCTACCATTTCTCCGTACTCGTCAGGACAGTTTTCCGGTACTCGCACGGATTCCACTTTTTCCCCGTACTGGCCCGGATTCCATAATTTTCGGTACTGACACCGATTCTACCAATTTCTCGGTACTCGTCAGGACAGTTTTTCCGGTACTCGCACGGATTCCACTTTTCCCGGTACTGGCCCGGATTCCATAATTTTCCGGTACTGACACCGATTCTACCAATTTCTCGGTACTCGTCAGGACAGTTTTCCGGTACTCGCACGTATTCCACTTTTTCCCGGTACTGCCCGGATTCATAATTTTCGCGGTACTGCCACCGATTCTACCATTTCTCGGTAGTCGTCAGGACAATTTTTCGCGTACTCGCACGGATTCCAGTTTTCCCGATACTGGCCCGGATCCCTAATTTTCCGGTACTGACACCGATTCTACCATTTCTCGGTACTCGTCAGGACAGTTTTCGGTACTCGCACGGATTCCACTTTTCCCGATACTGGCCCGGATTCCATAATTTTCCGAGTACTACACCCGATTCTACCATTTCTCGGTACTTCGTCAGGACAGTTTTCCGGTACCTCGCACGGATTCCCACTTTTTCCCGGTACTGGCCCGGATTCCATAATTTTTCCGATACTGACACCGATTCTACCATTTCTCGGTACTCGTCAGGACAGTTTTCCGGTACTCGCACGGATTCCACTTTTTCCCGATACTGGCCCGGATTCCATAATTTTCCGGTACTGACACCGATTCTACCATTTCTCGGTACTCGTCAGGACAGTTTTCCGGTACTCGCACGGATTCACTTTTTCCCGGTACTGGCCCGGATCCATAATTTTCGCGGTACTGACACCGATTCCTACAATTTCTCGGTACTCGTCAGGACAGTTTTTCCGGTACTCGCACGGATTCCAACTTTTTCCCGGTACATGGCCCGGATCTCAATAATTTTCCGGTACTTGACACCGATTCTACCAATTTCTCGGTAGTCGTCAGGACAATTTTTCCGGTACTCGCACGGATTCCACTTTTTCCCGATACTGGCCCGGATTCCATAATTTTCCGGTACTGACACCGATTCTACCATTTCTCGGTACTCGTCAGGAAAGTTTTTCGGTAATCGCACGGATTCCACTTTTTCCCGATACTGGCCCGGATTCCATAATTTTCCGGTATTGACACCGATTCTACCATTTCTCGGTACTCGTCAGGACAGTTTTCCGGTACTCGCACGGATTCCACTTTTTCCCGGTACTGGCCCGGATTCCATAATTTTCCGGTACTGACACCGATTCTACAATTTCTCGGTACTCATCAGGACAGTTTTCCGGTACTCGCACGTATTCCACTTTTTCCCGGTACAGGCTCGGATTCAATACTTTTGCGGTACTGCCACCGATTCTACCATTTCTCGGTAGTCGTCAGGACAATTTTTCGGTACTCGCACGGATTCCACGTTTTCCCGATACTGGCCCGGATTCCATAATTTTCCGGTACTGACACCGATTCTACCATTTCTCGGTACTCCTCAGGACAGTTTTCCGGTACTCGCACGTATTCCACTTTTTCCCGGTACAGGCCCGGATTCAATAATTTTCCGGTACTGCCACCGATTCTACCATTTCTCGGTACTCGTCAGGACAGTTTTCGGTACTCGCACGGATTCCACTTTTTCCCGATACTGGCCCGGATTCCTTAATTTTCCGGTACTGACACCGATTCTACCATTTCTCGGTACTCGTCAGGACAGTTTTCCGGTACTCGCACGGATTCCACTTTTTCCCGGTACTGGCCCGGATTCCATATTTTTCCGATACTGACACCGATTCTACCATTTCTCGGTACTCGTCAGGACAGTTTTCCGGTACTCGCACGGATTCCACTTTTTCCCGATACTGGCACCGGATTCCATAATTTTCCGGTCCTGACACCGATTCTACCATTTCTCGGTACTCGTCAGGACAGTTTTCCGGTACTCGCACGGATTCCACTTTTTCCCGATACTAGCACCGATTCCATAATTTTTCGGTACTGACACCAGTTCTACCATTTCTCGGTACTCGTCAGGACAGTTTTCCGGTACTCGCACGGATTCCACTTTTTCCCGATACAGGCCCGGATTCCATAATTTTCCGGTACTGACACCGATTCTACCATTTCTCGGTACTCGTCAGGACAGTTTTCCGGTACTCGCACGGATTCCACTTTTAACCGATACTTGCCCGGATTCCTTAATTTTCCGGTACTGACACCGATTCTACCATTTCTCGGTACTCGTCAGGACAGTTTTCCGGTACTCGCACGGATTCCACTTTTTCCCGATACTTGCCCGGATTCCTTAATTTTCCGGTACTGACACCGATTCTACCATTTCTCGGTACTCGTTAGGACAGTTTTCCGGTACTCGCACGGATTCCACTTTTTCCCGATACTGGCACCGATTCCATAATTTTCCGGTACTGACACCGATTCTACCATTTCTCTGTACTCGTCAGGACAGTTTTCCGGTACTCGCACGGATTCCACTTTTTCCCGATACTGGCACCGATTCCATAATTTTCCGGTCCTGACACCGATTCTACCATTTCTCGGTACTCGTCAGGACAGTTTTCCGGTACTCGCACGGATTCCACTTTTTCCCGATACTGGCCCGGATTCCATAATTTTCCGGTACTGACACCGACTCTACCATTTCTCGATAGTCGTCAGGACAATTCTTCGGTACTCGCACGTATTCCACTTTTTCCCGGTACAGGCTCAGATTCAATACTTTTGCGGTACTGCCACCGATTCTACCATTTCTCGGTAGTCGTCAGGACAATTTTTCGGTACTCGCACGGATTCCACGTTTTCCCGATACTGGCCCGGATTCCTTAATTTTCCGGTACTGACACCGATTCTACCATTTCTCGGTACTCGTTAGGACAGTTTTCCGGTACTCGCACGGATTCCACTTTTTCCCGGTACTGGCCCAGATTCCATAATTTTTTCGATACTGACACCGATTCTACCATTTCTCGGTACTCGTCAGGACAGTTTTCCGGTACTCGCACGGATTCCACTTTTTCCCGATACTGGCACCGATTCCATAATTTTCTGGTACTGACACCGATTCTACCATTTCTCGGCACTCGTCAGGACAATTTTTCGGTAATCGCACGGATTCCACCTTTTCCCGATACTTGGCCGGATTCCATAATTTTCCGGTACTGACACCGATTCTACCATTTCTCGGCACTCGTCAGGACAATTTTTCGGTAATCGCACGGATTCAACTTTTTCTCGTACAGGCTCGGATTCAATACTTTTGCGGTACTGACACCGATTCTACCATTTCTCGGTAGTCGTCAGGACAATTTTTCGGTACTCGCACGGATTCTTCGTTTTCCCGATACTGGCCCAGATTCCATAATTTTCCGGTACTGACACCGATTCTACCATTTCTCGGCACTCGTCAGGACAATTTTTCGGTAATCGCACGGATTCCACTTTTTCTCGATACAGGCTCGGATTCAATAATTTTTCGGTACTGACACCGATTCTACCATTTCTCGGTACTCATCAGGAAAGTTTTCCAGTACAGGCTCGGATTCAATACTTTTGCGGTACTGCCACCGATTCTACCATTTCTCGGTAGTCGTCAGGACAATTTTTCGGTACTCGCACGGATTCCACGTATTCCACTTTTTCCCGGTACAGGCTCAGATTCAATACTTTTGCGGTACTGCCACCGATTCTACCATTTCCCAGTAGTCGTCAGGACAATTTTTTGGTACTCGCACGGATTCCACGTTTTCCCGATACTGGCCCGGATTCCTTATTTTTCCGGTACTGACACCGATTCTACCATTTCTCGGTACTCGTTAGGACAGTTTTTCCGGTACTCGCACGGATTCCACTTTTTCCCGGTACTGGCCCAGATTCCATAATTTTTCGATACTGACACCGATTCTACCATTTCTCGGTACTCGTCAGGACAGTTTTCCGGTACTCGCACGGATGCCACTTTTTCTTGATACTGGCACCGATTCCATAATTTTCTGGTACTGACACCGATTCTACCATTTCTCGGCACTCGTCAGGACAATTTTTCGGTAATCGCACGGATTCCACCTTTTCCCGATACTTGGCCGGATTCCATAATTTTCCGGTACTGACACCGATTCTACCATTTCTCGGCACTCGTCAGGACAATTTTTCGGTAATCGCACGGATTCAACTTTTTCTCGTACAGGCTCGGATTCAATACTTTTGCGGTACTGACACCGATTCTACCATTTCTCGGTAGTCGTCAGGACAATTTTTCGGTACTCGCACGGATTCTTCGTTTTCCAGATACTGGCCCAGATTCCATAATTTTCCGGTACTGACACCGATTCTACCATTTCTCGGCACTCGTCAGGACAATTTTTCGGTAATCGCACAGATTCCACTTTTTCTCGATACAGGCTCGGATTCAATAATTTTTCGGTACTGACACCGATTCTACCATTTCTCGGTACTCATCAGGAAAGTTTTCCAGTACAGGCTCGGATTCAATACTTTTGCGGTACTGCCACCGATTCTACCATTTCTCGGTAGTCGTCAGGACAATTTTTCGGTACTCGCACGGATTCCACGTATTCCAATTTTTCCCGGTACAGGCTCAGATTCAATACTTTTGCGGTACTGCCACCGATTCTACCATTTCTCGGTAGTCGTCAGGACAATTTTTTGGTACTCGCACGGATTCCACGTTTTCCCGATACTGGCCCGGATTCCTTATTTTTCCGGTACTGACACCGATTCTACCATTTCTCGGTACTCGTTAGGACAGTTTTTCCGGTACTCGCACGGATTCCACTTTTTCCCGATACTGGCCCGGATTCCATAATTTTCCGGTACTGACACCGATTCTACCATTTCTCGATAGTCGTCAGGACAATTCTTCGGTACTCGCACGTATTCCACTTTTTCCCGGTACAGGCTCAGATTCAATACTTTTGCGGTACTGCCACCGATTCTACCATTTCTCGGTAGTCGTCAGGACAATTTTTTGGTACTCGCACGGATTCCACGTTTTCCCGATACTGGCCCGGATTCCTTATTTTTCCGGTACTGACACCGATTCTACCATTTCTCGGTACTCGTTAGGACAGTTTTTCCGGTACTCGCACGGATTCCACTTTTTCCCGGTACTGGCCCAGATTCCATAATTTTTCGATACTGACACCGATTCTACCATTTCTCGGTACTCGTCAGGACAGTTTTCCGGTACTCGCACGGATGCCACTTTTTCCCGATACTGGCACCGATTCCATAATTTTCTGGTACTGACACCGATTCTACCATTTCTCGGCACTCGTCAGGACAATATTTCGGTAATGGCACGGATTCCACCTTTTCCCGATACTTGGCCGGATTCCATAATTTTCCGGTACTGACACCGATTCTACCATTTCTCGGCACTCGTCAGGACAATTTTTCGGTAATCGCACGGATTCAACTTTTTCTCGTACAGGCTCGGATTCAATACTTTTGCGGTACTGACACCGATTCTACCATTTCTCGGTAGTCGTCAGGACAATTTTTCGGTACTCGCACGGATTCTTCGTTTTCCCGATACTGGCCCAGATTCCATAATTTTCCGGTAGTGACACCGATTCTACCATTTCTCGGCACTCGTCAGGACAATTTTTCGGTACTCGCACGTATTCCACTTTTTCTCGATACAGGCTCGGATTCAATACTTTTGCGGTACTGACACCGATTCTACCATTTCTCGGTACTCATCAGGACAGTTTTCCGGTACTCGCACGGATTCCACTTTTTCCCGATACTGGCCTGGATTCCATAATTTTCGGGTACTGACACCGATTCTACCATTTCTCGGTAGTCGTCAGGACAATTTTTCGGTAATCGCACGGATTCCACTTTTTCCCGATACTGGCCCAGATTCCATAATTTTCCGGTACTGACACCGATTCTACCATTTCTCGGTACTCATCAGGAAATTTTCCGGTACTCGCACGGATTCCAGTTTTTCTCGATACTGGCCCGGATTCCATAATTTTCCGGTACTGACACCGATTCTACCATTTCTCGGTACTCGTCAGGACAGTTTTTCAGTAATCGCACGGATTCCACTTTTTCCCGATACTGGCCCGGATTCCATAATTTTCCGGTACTGACACCGATTCTACCATTTCTCGGTACTCGTCAGGACAGTTTTCCGGTACTCGCACGGATTCCACTTTTTCCCGGTACTGGCCCGGATTCCATAATTTTTCGATACTGACACCGATTCTACCATTTCTCGGTACTCGTCAGGACAGTTTTCCGGTACTCGCACGGATTCCACTTTTTCCCGGTATTGGCCCGGATTCCATAATTTTTCGATACTGACACCGATTCTACCATTTCTCGGTACTCGTCAGGATTGTTTTCCGGTACTCGCACAGATTCAACTTTTTCCCGATACTGGCACCGATTCCATAATTTTCAGGTACTGACACCGATTCTACCATTTCTCGGCACTCGTCAGGACAATTTTTCGGTAATCGAACGGATTCCACCTTTTCCCGATACTGGCCCGGATTCCATAATTTTCCGGGTACTGACACCGATCTACCATTTCTCGGTACTCGTCAGGACAATTTTTCTGGTAATCGCCCACGGATCCAGTTTTTCCCGATACTGGCCCGGATTGTCCAATAATTTTCCGGGTACTGGACCACCGATCTACCATTTCTCGGTACTCATCCAGGACAGTTTTCCGGTAATCGCCACGGGATTCCACTTTTTCCCGATACTGGCCCCGGATTCCATAAATTTTTCCGGGGTACTGACACCGATTCTTACCAATTTCTCGGTACTCGTCAGGACAGTTCTTCCGGGAACTCCGCACGGATTCCACTTTTTCTCCGGAACTGGCCCTGATTCCATAATTTTCCGGTACTGACACCGATTCTACCATTTCTCGGTACTCGTCAGGACAGTTTTCCGGTACTCGCACGGATTCCACTTTTCCCGATACTTGGCCCGGATTCCATAATTTTCCGGTACTGACACCGATTCTACCATTTCTCGGTACTCGTCAGGACAGTTTTTCCGGTACTCGCACGGATTCCACTTTTTCCCGATACTGGCCCGGATTCCATAATTTTCCGGTACTGACACCGATTCTACCATTTCTCGGTACTCGTTCAGGACAGTTTTCCGGTACTCGCACGGATTCCACTTTTTTCCCGGATAATGGCCCGGATTCCATAATTTTTCGGGTACTTGACACCGATTCTACCATTTCTCGGTACTCGTCAGGAAAGTTTTCCGGTACTCGACACGGATTCCACTTTTTCCCGATTACTGGCCCGGATTCCATAATTTTTCCGGTACTGACACCGATGTCTACCAATTTCTCGGTACTCGTCAGGACCAATTTCGTACTTCGCAAGGATTTCACTTTTTCCAGAGATACTGGCCCGGGTTCCTAATTTTTCCCGGTACTGCACGTTCTGACCATTTCTCGGCACTCGTCAGGACAGTTTTTTTCGGTACTCGCAGTTATTCCACTTTTTCCCGGGGGTTACCGGCCAGATTCAGTATTTTGCGGTACAGACACCGATATCTACCATTTCTCCGGTACTTCATCAGGACAGTTTTCCGGTACTCGCCACGGATTCCACTTTTTCCCGGTACTTGGCCCGGATTCCATAATTTTTCGATACTTTACACCGATTCTACCATTCTCAGGTACTCTCAGGACCAATTTTCCGACACATCGCACGGATCCAGTTTTTCCCGAACTGGCCCGGTTCCATAATTTTTTCGGATGACACCGATTCTTACCATTTCTCCGACTTCGTCGGGAGTTTCGGTACTCGCACGGATTCACTTTTTCCTGCGTACGGCCGGTTCCATAATTTTTCGGGTACTGACACCTGATTCTTACCTTTCTCGGTATCGTCAGGACAGTTTTCGGTACTCGCACGGATTCCATTTTTTCGGTCTGGCGGGATTCCATTAATTTTCCGATACTGCCACCGATTCTACCGTTTTCTCGCGTTACTCGTTCAGGACGGTTTTTCGGACACTCGCAACGGATTTCCGTTTTTTCCCGATACTGCGCCCGGATTCCACATATTTTACGGTCTGACACCGATTCTACATTTCTCGGGTATCATCAGGACAGTTTTCTGGGTTCTCGCACGGTTCCACTTTTTCTCGGTCTGGCCCGGATTCCTAATTTCCGATCTGAACCGATTCTACCATTTCTCGGTACTGCATCAGGACAATTTCCGACACTCGCATACGGATTTCAGTTTTTTTCCAGATACATGGCCCGGATTCATAATTTTTTCGGTACTGAACCGATTTCTACCCATTCGCCGTTCGTCAGGACAGTTTTTTCGGTACTCGCGAAGGATTCCACTTTTTCCCAGGTTACTGGCCGGATTCATCATTTTCCAGTACTGACACCGATTCTACCATTTCTCGGTTACTCGTCAGGACAGTTTTCCCTCGGTACTGACACGATTCTACCATTCTCTCGGTACACGTGGGAAAGTTTTCCGACACTGCACGGTTCACTTTTTCCCGATACTGGGCCGGAATCCTAATTTTCCCGGTACTGACAAGCCGTTCTTGACCATTTCTCCCGTTACCGTCAGGACAGTTTTTTCCTGTCACTCGCACGGATTTCCACTTTTTTCCCTGGTTCTGGCCCGGATTCCATAATTTTCGATTGAATGACACCGATTTCTACCTATTTCGGTACTCGTCAGGACAGTTTTCCGACACTCGCACGGATTCCACTTTTTCCCGGTACTGGCCCGGATTCCATAATTTTCCGATACTGACACCGATTCTACCATTTCTCGGTACTCGTCAGGACAGTTTTCCGGTACTCGCACGGATTTCCACTTTTTCCCGATACTGGCCCGGATTCCATAATTTTCCGGTACTGACACCGATTCTACCATTTCTCGGTACTCGTCAGGACAGTTTTCGGTACTCGCACGTATTCCACTTTTTCCCCGGATACTGGCCGGGATTCCATAATTTTCCGGTACTGACACCGATTCTACCATTTCTCGGTACTCGTAAGGACAATTTTCTGGTACTCGCACGGATTCAACTTTTTCCGGTACTCGCACGGATTCCATAATTTTCCGGTACTGACATCGATTCTAACCATTTCTCGGTACTCGTAGGACAGTTTTCCGGTACTTCGCACGGATTCCACTTTTTTCCCGGTACTGGCCCGGATTCCATACATTTTCCGGTACTGACACCGATTCTACCATTTCTCGGTACTCCGTCAGGACAGTTTTCGGTACTCGCACGGATTCCACTTTTTCCCGATACTGGCCCGGATTCCATAATTTTCGGATACGACACCGATTCTACATTTCTCGGTTTACTCATTCAGAGATCAAATTTTCTGACACTCGCACGGATTCCAGTTTTTCTCGATTACAGGCCCGGCGATTCCATAATTTTTCGGTTTTACTGACCCCCGATTCTACCCAATTTTCTCGTACTCGTCAGGACAGTTTTTCGGTCTCCACGGATTCCACTTTTTTCCCGGTACTGGCCCGGATTTCCATTCAATTTTCCGGGCACTGACACGATTCTACCTTTCTCGGTACTCGTCAGGACAGTTTCCTGGTTACTCGCACGGATTCCACTTTTTCCCAATAGTTGGCCCGAGATTCCATTAATTTTCCGATTCTGACTGACCCGATTCTACCATTTCTTCGGTATCGTTCAGGACAGTTTTCCGACACTCGGCAGGGATTCCATTTTTTCCCGATACTGGCCCGGATTCCATATTTTCGGTCCTGACGACCGATCTACCTTTCTCGGCACTGGTCAGGCAGTTTTCCGGGTCTCGCACGTATTACACTTCTCCGTGGTACGGCCCAGATTCATACTTTTGCGAGGGAATCCTATATCACCTCTCTGTTCTAGTTTTGAGTCCTACTTCAACCTTCAGCTTGTAGGCTAGAGATTGTTGGCTACAGCCACTAAAGTGTTGCCAGCCACAACTCTTTTGACCAGATCTTTTGAACCCTTTCCACTCTCAGCACATGGTCTCCAAACCAAAGGGATTTAGCTCATACTACTTCTGAGTCCCTTCTTCCATACTACGTGTTCTCATGAGGGCATGGATCTGATGGTTTAGGTACTCTCATGGCGCGGAACAATTCTCGTTTATGCGAGGTCCATCTAGCAAATTGAATCCTCGCGTATCTTTCTACTGTTATCTTTAAGTCAAACAATTTAGGCCTTAGGGAGGATCCACTGATTTCGTCCGCACCACGACCCGAGGTTAAAAAGCTCTCCCCATAATCATTATACACGGTAATCTTGAATATGCGTCTCGATTCATTCCGATTCTCTACAATATTCTTCACCTTTCGCGGTGGAACAAGCCTCTTCCAGTAATGCAGGAGGAACTCTTAGATTTTGGGCGAGATTTCTCTCTCTGACACGAAAGATTCTTCCACGTATCATCGAAATCTTTCTCCACCGATAATGCACTTGAGCCGGATAGTATCATCAAAATCTCCTTTCCTGAGTTATCTCGACCATACGGATATTATCTTACTCCATTATTCTTTGGTTCGTAATCCGATTTCCGGGAGATTAGTTTATTCTTTCATATATTTGATAGTTTCAAATAAACCTATGGTTACTCGACAAAATAGTGCTGTCGATTTACCACATATTATTCACTCCGTCGAAATTATTTAATCCTTGGGGCTTACATTAGCTTCTGTCGACTACCGATTCTCCGGTCTTATAATGTGTCTCCTGAGTCCTGTTCACACTCCCGCTATACTTTATGTCTAACATTTCTCATTATTTCAAGCTTTTTTTGATTTAATCGCTTGTACTACGGTTACAGAGAATTCAGTATACTTCCCCTGTACCGATCTGTTATACTATGGCAACTGATTTAGATATTTTCTCACTTTCTCTTTCTCCTCTATGTGGATATCTACGTGGATGATCAGTGAAAACCAATCTACTTCCGGCTCTTGACGATCCAGGATTCTCCTAATGTACCTCTGGAAAGAGACCAACTAACGTCAGCGACACACCGTCCTTATTAACTTCCTGATTGTTTAGTAGGCCTGAAAACTTACGTACGCATCGGTGTTATACCACTGTAATTTCCTCAACAGGAGCTTCTGCTAGTAAGAGCTATGTCGACCACTACATGCCACAAAGAGTTCTGCAATCAGAACTCCAATGCATCATCTTTCCTTCATTTCTCAACTTCTATTTATTCCAACAAACCATATAAAACCAATTTTGCAAAGAACATTACTCCACAATGATCTTAGTAGCACACCTACAAGAGTATTGCGGCAAGCCAGATTCATTACTTTTGCCCAACATTACTTGTCTAGCACTCCGAGCATTCTTTCAATTCTAATGAGAGATGATGAAAGGATTATTCCGCAAGCTAGCCCCAAAAGCGAAAAGATTGATATATAACCCACATCTCTTTTGAACGATTATATATGTTAAGTATGTCATCAATTCTTACTGTCATAAATGACCCACTGCTAGAAACTTCACAAGAATCATGGTCCAAGTGCAAAAAGCAACCTTGGTAAGAAACCCGATGGATACCCAAACCTTCTTTCATATGCATGCTAATGGGGTAAACTTTGACGTAAAGAGGTTACTTTCGACCACGATTCTACCATCTTCGGGTCTATTGGCAGGTTCA
Source organism: Vitis amurensis (assembly GCA_037355405.1). Classification (NCBI taxonomy): domain Eukaryota; kingdom Viridiplantae; phylum Streptophyta; class Magnoliopsida; order Vitales; family Vitaceae; genus Vitis; species Vitis amurensis. The sequence goes on along the minus strand of JBAPGN010001663.1, from coordinate 5,683 downwards.
CACAATATTTTATTTTCCTGCGCTCTCACCTCTCAGTGGACAATAGATTCTTACTCTCCCTTCAATCCACAAAAATTTTCAATCATGTCATTTCTCGCAAAACCGAGATTCCACTTTTTTCCCTTTTCTCCTTCCAAGAAATAAAATCATGGAGCCACAATACTGATCATTTGATAAATTCGAGGAGTTTGAACACCCACTTTTTCAGGTAAAATGGCTTCAATCTTCGGGATATCACATTAATTTCCGCTCATCATAGATTCCACCGCATCTACACTCCCATTTTTCTTGGACAAGGGTTTTTACATCCAACTGGGTGAGGAACTCATCACAGACATTTTCGCCGAGCACAGTCTCGCCAAATAATCACGGGCATTCCCACGTTTCCTTAATCCAATCGATCGTAGTCATGGCAAATCCGGATTCATAAGGTCTTTCTCTTCATTAGGACTCGAGGGGTCCAGGCACATCCCGGTCTCGGCTTCTCGCAAGCTCGCGGTACATGACCACGAGCTAATTTCTCAACAAATTAGTATCTTCCAATTAGAAGGTTCAAGAAATTATTAAATGTTCTACGTTCAGTGTATGACAAATGATATTTCTTTAATATATTTCACAAACTATAACTAATAACTTTTAGGAAACTACAAACTTTAAAAAACCATATTTTAATTATTAATAATATGNACTTTTTCCCGATACTGGCCCGGATTCCATAATTTTCCGGTCATGAACACCGATTGCTACCATTTCCCTCGGTACTCGTCAGGACAGTTTTCCGGTTATTCGCACGGATTCACTTTTTCCCGATACTGGCACGATTCATATTTTCGGTACTGACATCGATTCAACCATTTCTCGGTACTCGTCAGGACAGTTTTCCGGTACTCGCACGGATTCCACTTTTTCCCGATACTGGCCCGGATTCCATAATTTTCCGGTACTGACACCGATTCTACCATTTCTCGGTACTCGTCAGGACAGTTTTTCGGTAATCGCACGGATTCCACTTTTTCCCGATACTGGCCCGGATTCCATAATTTTCCGGTACTGACACCGATTCTACCATTTCTCGGTACTCATCAGGAAAGTTTTCCGGTACTCGCACGGATTCCAATTTTTCTCGATACTGGCCCGGATTCCATAATTTTCCGGTACTGACACCGATTCTACCATTTCTCGGTACTCGTCAGGACAGTTTTCCGGTACTCGCACGGATTCCACTTTTTCCCGATACTGGCCCGGATTCCATAATTTTCCGGTACTGACACCGATTCTACCATTTCTCGGTACTCGTCAGGACAGTTTTCCGGTACTCGCACGGATTCCACTTTTTCCCGGTACTGGCCCGGATTCCATAATTTTCGGGTACTGACACCGATTCTACCATTTCTCGGTACTCGTTAGGACAGTTTTCCGGCACTCGCACGGATTCCACTTTTTCCCGATACTGGCCCGGATTCCATAATTTTCCGATACTGACACCGATTCTACCATTTCTCGGTACTCGTCAGGACAGTTTCCGGTACTCGCACGGATTCCACTTTTTCCCGATACTGGCCCGGATTCCATAATTTTCCGGTACTGACACCGATTCTACCATTTCTCGGTACTCGTCAGGACAGTTTTTCGGTAATCGCACGGATTCCACTTTTTCCCGATACTGGCCCGGATTCCATAATTTTCCGGTACTGACACCGATTCTACCATTTCTCGGTACTCGTCAGGACAGTTTTCCGGTACTCGCACGGATTTCCACTTTTTCCCGATACTGGCCCGGATTCCATAATTTTCCGGTACTGACACCGATTCTACCATTTCTCGGTACTCGTCAGGACAGTTTTCCGGTACTCGCACGGATTCCACGTTTCCCGATACTGGCCCGGATTCCTTAATTTTCCGGTACTGACACCGATTCTACCATTTCTCGGTACTCGTCAGGACAGTTTTCCGTACTCGCACGGATTCCACTTTTCCCGATACTGGCCCGGATTCCATAATTTTCCGGTACTGACACCGATTCTACCATTTCTCGGTACTCGTCAGGACAGTTTTCCGGTACTCGCACGGATTCCACTTTTTCCCGATACTGGCCTGGATTCCATAATTTTCGGGTACTGACACCGATTCTACCATTTCTCGTACTCGTCAGGACAGTTTCCGTACTGCACGGATTCCACTTTTCCCGATACTGGCCCGGATTCCGATAATTTTCGGTACTGACACCGATTCTACCATTTCTCGGTACTCGTCAGGACATTTTCTGGTACTCGCACGGATTCCACTTTTCCCCGGTATCTGGCCTGCGATTCCATAATTTTCTGTACTGACACCGATTCAACCATTTCCTCGGTACTCGTCAGGATAGTTTTCGGTATCGCACACGATTCCACTTTTTTCCCAGATACTGGCCCGGAATTCCATAATTTTTATGGGTACTGACCACCATTCAACCATTTCTCAGGTACTCGTCAGGACAGTTTTCCGGGACTCGCACGGATTTTCCAACTTTTTAACCGGTACTAGGCCCGGATCCATAATTTTTCCGGTACTGCCACCGATTTCAACCATTTTCTCGGTACTCGTCAGGAACAGTTTTCCCGGTACTCGCACGGGATTCCACTTTTTCCCAGGTACTGGCCCGGATCTCGATAATTTTCGGGTACTGGACACCGATTCTACCATTCTCGTCCCCCTTTAGGGGTACTCGTCAGGAGAGCTTTTCCGGAACTCGCACGGATTCCACTTTTTTTCCCGGTACCATGGCCCGGAATCCCATAATTTGTCCAGGTACTGACACCGATTCAACCATTTCTCGGTACTCGTCAGGGGACAGGTTTTCCGGTACTCGCACTGGATCCACTTTTTCCTAATACTGGACTCGGATTCCATAATTTTCCGGTACTGACACCGATTCTACCATTTCTCGGTACTCGTCAGGACAGTTTTTCCGGTACTCGCACGGATTCCACTTTTTCCCGATACTGGCCCGGATTCCATAATTTTCCGGTACTGACACCGATTCTACCATTTCTCCGGTACTCGTCAGGACAGTTTTCCGGTACTCGCACGGAGTCCACGTTTTTCCCGATACTGGCCCGGATTCCTTAATTTTCCGGTACTGACACCGATTCTACCATTTCTCGGTACTCGTCAGGAAAGTTTTTCGGTACTCGCACGGATTCCACTTTTTTCCCGAATACTGGCCCGGGATTCCATAATTTTCCGGTACTGACACCGATTCTACCATTTCTCGGTACTCGTCAGGACAGTTTTCCGGTACCTCGCACGGAGTCCACGTTTTCCCGATACTGGCCCGGATTCCATAATTTTCCGGTACTAGACACCGATTCTACCATTTCTCGGGTACTCGTCAGGACAGTTTTCCGGTAATCGCTACGGATTCCACTTTTTCCCGATACTGGCCCGGATTCCATAAATTTCCGGTACTGACACCGATTCTACCATTTTCTCGGTACTCGTCAGGACAGTTTTCCGGTACTCGCACGGAGTCCACGTTTTCCCGGATACTGGCCCGGATTCCATAATTTTCCGGTACTGAACACCGATTCTACCATTTCTCGGTACTCGTCAGGACAGTTTTCCGGTACTCGCACGGATTCCACTTTTTCCCGATACTGGCCCGGATTCCATAATTTTCCGGTACTGACACCGATTCTACCATTTCTCGGTACTCGTCAGGACAGTTTTCCGGTACTCGCAACGGGTTCCACTTTTTCCCGATACTGCCCGGATTCCATAATTTTCCGATACTGGACACCGATTCTACCATTTCTCGGTACTCGTCAGGACAGTTTTCCGGTACTCGCACGGAGTCCACGTTTTCCCGATACTGGCCCGGATTCCTTAATTTTCCGGTACTGACACGATTCTACCATTTCTCGGTACTCTCAGGAAAGTTTTTCGGGTAATCGCACGGATTCCACTTTTTCCCGATACTGGCCCGGATTCCATAATTTTCCGGTACTGACACCGATTCTACCATTTCTCGGTACTCGTTCAGGACAGTTTTCCGGTACTCGCACGGAGTCCACGTTTTCCCGATACTGGCCGGATTCCATAATTTTCCGGTACTGACACCGATTCTACCACATTTGTCTCGGTACTCGTCAGGACAGTTTTCCGGTACTCGCACGGATTCCACGTTTTCCCGATACTGGCCCGGAATTCCATAATTTTCCGGTACTGACACCGATTCAACCATTTCTCGGTACTCGTCAGGACAGTTTTTCCGGTACTCGCACGGATTCCACTTTTTCCCGGATACTGGCCGGATTCCATAATTTTTCCGGGTACTGACACCGATTCTACCATTTCTCGGTACTCGTCAGGACAGTTTTTCCGGTACTCGCACGGATTCCACTTTTTCCCGATACTGGCCCGGATTCCATAATTTTCCGGTACTGACACCGATATCTTACCATTTTCTCGGTACTCGTCAGGGACAGTTTTTCGGTAATCGCACGGATTTCCACTTTTTCCCAGGTACTGGCCTCGGATTCCATAATTTTTACGGTACTGACACCGATTTCTACCATTTCTCGGTACTCGTCAGGACAGTTTTCCGGGTACTCGCACGGATTCCACTTTTTCCCGATACTGGCCCGGATCCTTAATTTTCCGGGTACTGACACCGATTCTACCATTTCTCGGTACTCGTCAGGAAAGTTTTCCGGTAATCGCACGGATTCCACTTTTTCCCGATACTGGCCCGGATTCCATAATTTTCCGGTACTGACACCGATTCTACCATTTCTCGGTACTCGTCAGGACAGTTTTTCGGTACTCGCACGGAGTCCACGTTTTCCCGATACATGGCCCGGATTTCCTTAATTTTCCGGTACTGACACGATCTACCATTTCTGGTACCAGGAGTTTTCGGTATCGCACGATTCCACTTTCCGGTACTGGCTCGGATCCATAATTTCCGGTACTGACACCGATTTTCTCGGACTCGTCAGACATTTTCGTCGACGGATTCCACTTTTTCCCGTAACTGGCCCGGATTCCATAATTTTCGCGTACTGACACCGATTCTACCATTTCTCGGTACTCGTCAGGACAGTTTTCGGTACTCGCACGGATTCCACGTTTTCCCGATACTGGCCCGGATTCCATAATTTTCCGGTACTGACACCGATTCTACCATTTCTCGGTACTCGTCAGGACAGTTTTCCTGGTACTCGCACGGATTCCACTTTTTCCCGATACTGGCCGGATTCCATAATTTTCCGGTACTGACCACCGTTTTCTACCATTTCTCTGGTACTCGTCAGGACAGTTTTTCCAGGTACTCGCACGGATTTCCACTTTTTTCCCACGGTACTGTGGCCCAGGATTTCCATAATTGTCCATAGGTACTGACACCGATTCAACTATTTCTCCGGTACTCGTTCAGGACAGTTTTTTCCGGTACTCTGCGACGGATTCCACTTTTTCCCGGTACTGGCCCGAGTTTCCATAATTTTCCGGTACTGACACCGTTTTCGGACCATTTTCAATTGTACTCGTTCAGGACAGGTTGGTCGGTACTCGGCTACGGATTCCACTTTTTTCCCTGGTACTGGCCCGGATTTCGATTAATTTCCGGTACTGACACCGGATTCTACCATTTCTCATGGTACTCGTTAGGACAGTTTTGCTGCGTACCTCGCACGGATTC
>JBAPGN010001662.1:0-18986 GCA_037355405.1 Vitis amurensis | reverse complement strand
ATCCTATTTAAAGGTTGTGATTTATGGGAAGTAGCTAGTGGAAGCAGGAGCATACCACTAAGTCCATAAAATGTTGAAGCCCTCAGAAAATGGAGAATCAAAACTTACGAAGGTGATGTACATGCTCAAGGTAACCATTGAAGGCAAGTTCCTAGAGCCTGTCAAGGATGAAAGCCACCCAAAGCGTCTTGGGACGTGTTAGTGTCCCTAATGGAAATTTGCCTATTGTCATCCAAAAAAGTGTTAAATCCTGCACTCATCACCTTGTCTCTCAATTTGTTTCTTTTCAACATTTTTTCAAGCCTTTGTCATTCAAATATCCTCCCATGAAGTTCCTTCTACCATCAAAGAAGTGGTTATGTGTGCACACCATAGACATGAGCTACTAATCAACCGGCTGATGTTCTCGCCAAAGGACTTCAAAGTTTGGCATTTCAACAAATGACTAAAAGGCTAGTAGTGCAAAACATCTTTGCACTAACTTGAGGTGGAGTATTAGAAGAATTGGAATTATATAATCGACCATGTAATATAGTTTTCATGGTTAAGTACTGTATAGTTGTACAATATTTTATGTAGATACTAAAATTTTGCTAAGAATTAATTTGTTTCCTTTTTTTTAAAATTCTTTGTTGCCTGGAGCCAAAATATGTGCTCTAATGGCACATATTCGATATGATTTATGCACCAAAGGACATTCAAATCACCCAACTTGACCTAAATCAATGCTAAAGCCCTAGTCATAAGTTTAATTTGTACTTTAGAGACTTTATCTCAGGTTCAAGAGAAGAAAATGTTGTGCAAATTGAATGACTTGATTTTGAAAGATCCAAAAATGGCTAAATGGAGAAATAAGTGAGTCAAGAACTCATGGACCATAGGAAAGGCATTATGAGGATATCATGAGTCTTTAAGATGAGAAATAACCATTATGGAGTAAAGAAAGAAGACAAGAAAACATGGGAAAATGAGGCATGAAGCAAGACTCAAGCTGCATTGAAATTTTAGAACTCAAAAATCTGATGGCATTTAGTATTTACTCTGAATTTGAGGAACAAATTTTAGAGGCCCTTTGCCTAGAAGTTCCTCTGTATACATACCTAGATATCGTTTCGAAGCTCGGGAAGTCAGGAGTCCAACGCTTCCAAACCGGTTTGCCAAATCGGAGCTGAAATGAAGAAGTTATGGCCATTTGAAGACAACTGCACCAAGTTGGAGGGTCATTTCGAAATGATTTCGAAATTCACTTCGAAATGACACCAATTTCGAATTGACCCACTGCCACTTTGATGTTCCGCCTCCTCTACCTCGAGAATTGAATCTATTCAACTTATGAATTCGAAATCCACTTCGAAATGACACCAATTTCGAATTCACCCACTGCCACTTTGACGTTTCGCCTCCTTTACCTCGGGAATTGCATCTAGGGCACTTCATCCACCCTAAGTGGACCCCACATGACTAGAAATCATCATTTCATTATTTTTTAATCATTTTTAGGAAATTATTTGGTAATAAGTGGCCAATGAGAGTGTGTCACATGTTAGGTAATTGATGATATTATATAAACTCTTTCAATTCTAGGTTTTAGGGATCTTGATTTTTTTCCAGAGTTTTTGACATTAAAGGTGGAAGAAGACGAGAACTTTGGTTTGTTTTCTTTTTCTTCTTTATTAAATATATTATTTTTAGTTTCTTTTAATTCAAATTATGGATTTTTACCCTATTATGGATTGTGAATGTGACATCACCCCCATGAGAGCCTAAGAGCCAACTTGGGGCTTGAAGCATGAAAATCTAAGGGCTAGGAAACCTATAGGGACAATGGGTAAATTATTATAACAATGAGATTAATTATTGGTTGGGTGACAATTTATCATTTTTTTATCCTATCCTTGTGAGTTCGTTTAGGGAATGATACGGTAGGTTATTACTTGATACTAGTGATTCTTGGTAATTCTTAATCATTAGTTATCCTCGTCTTCCCTACCGTTATTTGCCCCTAAACAAAGCTATAAGGAGTAGGAAAGGTTAAAAAACCAAATCTTAAATTGGTAATCAATCTCATTCATTTGATGGTTTTAGGAATCTGTTTAAAAAAGGAAAAATTAGGTTTCGGATGCAATTTTGAGTTATAGAACTCAACTTGATCACAAGCGGCCAAGGATCCCAAAACCCTAATATCATATTACTTAAAGGACCCTTGTTTTCTCTAATTTCTGTACCCTACGTTGAATTGTGGAAAACCCCAAACTTGAATCAATTGAATTTAAAATCAATATTCATTTTTTTTATTAATTTAATTTCTTTTACTTAGTTTCGCATTATTCACATATTGTTTTTCACTTTAGGATTTAAACAAAAACAATTCATTTATTCTAGTATTGACAATTTTCATAAGCCCGTCCTTGAGGATGATACCCGGAATACTACAAAAGCCGTAGTGACTCTTTCTCTAGTTTTTCTTTACCAGAGTTATTACGTAAAAAGGCTAAGCATTTTGGTACAATAGAGAATTTCGGTCATTGCCCTCTTTAGATTCTAGGTTTAGAATTTTTGTTCAATATATAGCCTTGTAGCAATGCCTTAGAATCACTGATGAAGAATTTTTTCCTTTCCATTTTCTAACATCAGCAGTCTTTTCAATCTTTTACAACTTTACATCTTTACCCTATTGTATATGGGGCATTAGAATTTCTTTTGCTCTAGAAAAATGCAGCCAATAGTGCTCCTATGCTCAACATTTAAAAACACTATGCAGTATTGTATATGGTAAATTTTTTCTGGGTCTATTCTTTCCTTCTTTACATTAGCCTTGAGAATTAAATTAACAAATATTAATGTAAGAATGCTCTACAATCATAGTGAATACTGAATGCAACCTTCTGCCACGTAGAACCATCAAATAACTTGACAATCCAACAATAGTAATCAAATTCACCTTAGATACTGCAACATAGCAGTATAGAATCTTTTCTTATAATTGAATTCTTCCTCTCCATTTTTTTATATGTACAAAATAAAAGAAGAGGCACGGCCTCATTACACATGAAGCATGCAAAGAGAGCCACTAGAAAAAGAAAAGTAAAAGAAAGCATATGCATGTATCCTTATCTTACATGTTCCTAAGAAGTCAATTAACCCAAGAAAAAATATTTCCATCATATAGGTATCCTTAGATCATAAAAAATTAACAGACTTTAGAAAACTTTTTTTTCATGTCCAAATGAGTGCGCTCAATATCCTCAAAAATCCCGCCATTGCATTCTCTTCACAACACTAAATTAAACATCCAAGCAATTCCATAACTATTCATAAAAGCGCCCACGTAATTCTATATTAAGAAAACAATTAAGATAACATAAGTTGTGTGGTGTGCACATGTGTAAGAGAAAAATACAAAAATTGGTCAAGAATAGGAAAGGACAAAAAAAAGTCACAAAAGAGACTAATACAAATTAACCATAAGACACATGTCACAAAAGAGACTAATACACATCGGTTTCCAAAAAAGTTTCTATGTGAATCGCCCCTACAATTAACTAGAATACTGATTGAAAAACTAAATAAAGTTAGGGACATATCAGATAAACACCAATCTAGATCACGTAATATTTATTAATGCCAAAAATCAAAATCAAAATACAAACCGAATATTCTTTTTCTATTTACTAACATGTGTAGGAAAGCTCTTGAATGTTAAAGACAATGTTGAATAACATTATGGTGATAAAATTTGAAATAGAAGGGTTTCCAACTTGAGTGAGACAAGATCAATAGGAAGACAATTTTATTCCATCCAAGCAATGATTTTTTTTTTTTTTTTTTTTTTTTGCATTTCTCTATGTAGCTAATCAACTATAAATGACTATTTGGACTAATCACTAAACAGTACATAAAACAGGACATTCATAAGAAGCTCAAACTTACCAATGAGCAATTTGAAACGTGTATGCTTTTACACAGGTCACATACCCGTCATTGTGAAAACTGCAACTGCCATGAATTAAAAGAGTAGTTATGAAGTTCTCAACCATGGTATGATAATGAAGTTCCAAAACATGTGAAAAAATCTTGTTTTGCAATATATTTTTTTACCGTGAGTACTTTCCTTGTAGTAGCATATTTTTTGTTCTAGCCATTGAGAGATATTTTACGTGTTCTGAAAGCAATACAATCACTTGCAGATATAGAGCAAGGAGCTAATATTTACAATTATCACTGTAAGCCAAATGTCTTCACCAAATGAAGGAAAAGAAGAAAACTTGGCAATCAATTCCAAAACCGTCAATAAGTACAAAGACATAGATTTAAATCAAGAGTGACCTAACTTAGTCAAACTGCAAAGCGAGCTTGTTTGTTAAAATGATCCATTCATATCCAATCCACACACAAACACCTGTTTCTTGCCAATGCAAATTAGCTTAATCTATTATTAATCAAAGCCACAACAAATTAATTGAACATTAATATAATACATTGACAAAAATTAATTCCATGATTCAAACTGCAGATATAATAAATGGACAGAATTAAACTAATTCAATACAATAATTTTTCTTTGCTGCAATCGATTCACCAGTAAGATAAAGCTCTAGAAAACGAAAATGCGCGTGTAGAGTATAGAGACTTATTCTATTTGGAGTATTGGAACATTCAAGAGTGCGAGAGAGGCGTTCCTGTTCTTTCTCTAAGGTTTCCAGCGACCAGAAAGTTGTGCTTTCTGTACTGATTTTCGTTTGCTTGTGGATAAAGCAAAGATAAACGAAACATGAACTCGGAATATTGTCGCTGAGAAATCGGGAGCCAAGAAAAGAGAGACCGAATTTTATAACTGCCTGTAAATCCCAAACCAGGTATAAGAAACAGAATTTTCTTTTCTTTTTCCCGACAGCCAAACGAATGTACTGCTAGGGCTTTTGCTCATGGAACAGGGGAACCAAACCGGAAATCGCACCGTTTGATCCCAGTAGTCCCAATCTGTTTAAGGTCATTGGTTTTGCGCTTCTCCACACTTACACAATGAAAATGTAAAATCTAATTTAATATTCCCTCCTTGACTGGATATCTTCTTAAAAAATCCCACGACAAAAATTCATAAATACTCTTCAAATTATTTTTTAGAATACTCTGTCAAAAATAATTAAAATATCTCAAATCTATTTTAAAATAAATTCTTAAAAATATTTTTTTAAATTAAAATTTAACCCTTTTGAATTGAAAACCTTTTTTTTTCTAAAAAAAAAAATATTTTTAGGGGTAGAAGAATATTTTTAAAAATAAATTCCAAGCAACTACTTATTCTTTTTTCATATCTTTAGAGAGATATTTCACTCTTCTTTTTTCTTTCTTTCTTTTTTTAAAAGAATGAGACGTATTTTTTAATTATATTTTTCAAATAATTTTTTTTCTCTTATATAATGAAAGTATATGGGCTTATGGATTCTTGAAGCATTCTTTTGAATGAAGTTGAAATAAAAATTTAAACTCAAAACGAGGCTTTTTAAATTGTCGTAGGGAAAAAAAAAAGTTGAATATGTCAAGAAGTCTATTCAATAAAACTTTTTCACATAATGATTTTTTAAAAATAAAATAAATTAGAAGTTCATGTCATGCCCAAAATAAAAAAGAATGAAAAAAAAAAAAAAGAATCCAAACATTTATAATTGGAGTAGCACCAATAGATCAATCATTTTAGCCTATTTCTATTGACCAATAAATGCACTTGTATACCATATTTTGTCATTCTTCTACACACTAATTAAATATCGTGTGTCAATGTACTTCCATAGTGTTTATTTCCCATTCTATATAGCCTAAATCACATTTTAGCCCATGATTCTAATTACCTTCTTAATAAAGGCTAGTTGATATGATTTTCTAGGTTACGCATTTGTGCTTTACTTATTTATAATTGAGTCTATCAAATATGACTTCTTCATAAAATTGGGATTTTGGTCTAATCGAGTCTCTTTTTATGTGTATCTCTTTTGAAATACATATACGATATACTATTCTTTCACTATGATTAGTTGTCACACCATTGAAAACAACCACCATTTCTTTTTTTTTTTGAAGTATGCAGTCTTAAGACACCGATCTTAGCCAACCTTCTTGAAGCCACACAACAAAAGCCAATATAATCACAACCAACAATCAATTTTATTGAAACTTTCCCAACTTGTGTTTTTTATTAAAACTACAAGATTATAAAATTATTTTTACAAGTATCCCAACACTTATACAAATTTGTCTAAGTTAAAGAATCCAAAAATCCCACAAGAAAATGACATAGTTTTCTTTCTCTCAAATTACTCACTCTCAATCTCCTTGCAATGTAGAGACTTTTTATAGAGGAGTCTTCCTTTTAGAAATTTGAATTCAAAATAGAAGCCTAGGGTGATGGTTATAAAACTGCCATAACCACCTAATTGATCACACTCCTTTGGCTAGAGGCGTCTCCCAACCTTACATGTAGCCACAAACCTATATGACGTTTCCTTGCATGCCTTAGGTCATACCCCTTCAAGATGCCTCTTGCCATTAGGTAAATCTTGCCAACAGGTGCCTTTGTAACCACCTCATGCATTTTAGTCAAACAAGTCTTTTTCTAATCAACACCAACCCAAGGTCATGTTCAGTTTGATGTTACAAGCCAAGCTCATGCCAATTTGGTCTTTAGCCTTAATGCATATGGGTTAAGCCTTCATCAAACATCTTTATGTGCATGCCTTTTAACATGCATTGGTCCTCTTGCTTTCACCTTGCCCATGTGTTCAACCATCTCTCTAATGCCTCAATGTGTATCAACGCACTAATACTCACCCTTGTACCATGTGTAGGCACCCTTGACACTAAGGTGTTGTTGTCCATGCCTAATGAACCAGTCGTTTATAAGGCACTCCTTTGTCTTGCCCTTGTTAGCCATGCACCAACATATTTGCATTGGTCTGATCATTGTTGTGCTTCTCAAGCTATGCCTAAGTCTCTTTTGGTTGCAATGATGAGCCATGACATTGTGCCCATGGGTTGTCATCTGTGTGCACAAGGCAATTGCACCATTATTCTAAGCATGTTTGTGAAACCAAGGTTTTGGTTATCTTGATTTTGATGATAACAAAACAAGGTTTAGAACTAATGATTATATTTCAAGTGTAATTAGGCAAGATGATTTCTAAAGTGGCAAATCACAAAGACAAATCAGCCAAGGAGAAATCATGAAGAAGAAGACCACCTCAAAGAGCAAATGTTTTCAAGATTCCAAACTTCATAAGATCTCTTGTAAGGTTGTTGGTGCACTAGGATTTTCATGTATTACATTCTTTATTTATGCCACCAAAATCATCCAATAGTTATTTTGTTTTAAATATCTTAAGAATTGGATGATTTCATGTTTTCAACTAAAATCTTGTGTTAAAATATTTTCTTCACTCTTGTTTTAAAAGGTTTTTAAGTTGAAAAAGTTAGGGTGTTGAGCCAAAAAATGGGCTCAACCGGTTGAGGAACTTGTACCCGGTTGTGCTCGTCCGGTCGAGTACCGGTCGGAGGAGGCCAAAAAGTTTCTCTCTCTCCCCAGTGAGCCTTCTCTTCCCGGTCGAGATGTTTCTCTTTCTCGATCGAGGTCCGGTTTTGAGCCCAACTGTTACCTGCCAAGCATTAAATGCTAACAGCTAGTCAACCGGTCGACCCCTAGCTTGACGGTCGAACCCCCAAACGGCTAGTTTGACTATTTCTTTTCTATAAAAAAAGGCTCCAATCTTCATTGTTTCACAAGCTTAACATTCCCAAACATTTTGATCATATTTGAGCCTTGGAAGAGTGTTTTTGAGTGCACCATTGTTCTAAAACTTGCATATCTTAAGTGCACCATTCAATCTTAGTTTTCTTGTATCATTTGAGCTTAAAGTTCTTGTGTTAGGATTTTATGAGATATTTTATTTGTAAATCTTTGAGAGGAAAGTCTCAAGTGTGGGTATCACTTGAGGGGTTGTTCAAGAGTGAGATATCTCTTGAGGAATTGTAAAGGGTGCTTGGAGCCAAAAGTCCAAGAGGGTGAATTGGAACCATAATCCAATTGTATTGCTTGAAGGCTTGGTTTGGAAGCCTTGAATTAGTGGAACCTCAAGCTCGGGATTGAAGCTAGAGGAGAGTGGATGTAGGCTGGGTTGCGTCGAACCACTATAAACTCTTGTGTTTGTATTCTCTCTTCTCTACTTTTTAATTTATATGCAATTGTCTTTATATTGCTTATTATATACTTGCATATAAATTGTCTCTTACTTTCACATAAGTTTAAATTTGCAAAAAGAGATCATCACCCTATTTACCCCCCCTCTAGGGTGATTACCATAGGTTGGATTAGCCTAATATTCCTAACACATGCATTTAAGACCCCCTTCATTGTTGGAACAACACTATACTCATGTCCAAAACCCTTCTTAGTGCAGCAACATGCCATGGTATTGCATCTATGACTTGTTTATCCCATGCATAGGGCATTATGCCCCTGTGTAACGCATTAGCCACATGTTTGAAGTATCCTTACTGTTGTGGTAGTATCATGTCGTGTCCAATGCCCTCCTTAGTTGTAGCAACATGTCATGACATTTCACTTATGACCCATCTATCCACCTTGATGCACAAGGTTGAGTGCCCTCATGTTAGTGCTAGGGAGGGAGAGGTTGCATTGTGCTCACTACCATTGTGGTCATAAGTTGCACACTACACATGTCAAGGAGCCCACGTGTGTGTGTTTACTGCTTGTCCACGTGTCATGGTCATACCTAAGGTCATGGTTCAATGCCCCTTTGGTGCGGCCCCATGTTTTGCCTAGGTGCCTATGGAATTGAAACCTTCCTTCATTGCTTGCCAACAACATTATGCTCATGTCCAAAACCCTTCTTGGTGCAGTAACATGCCATGAAATTGCACTGATGACTTGTTTGTCCTATGCATAGGGCATTGCACCCATGTGCAACGCATTAGCCACCCCATTAAAGGCATCCCCTTGTTAATCAATGGAGTGGTCATGTTGTGTCAGAAAGCCTTCGCTTAAGTTTGTACAACATGTCATAAATTACGCTTATGGGCCTATCAAGTCCACCTCGATGTAGAGGGTTAAGTGCCCTCATGCTAGTGCTAGGGAAGGAGAGGCTACACCACGCCCATTGCCATTGTGGCCACGAGTTGCACACCACACATGTTAAAGAGCCCATGTGTGTGCTTACTACTCATCCACATTGTCATGGGTTATAGACCAAGGTCATGCTCGATGCCCCTTGTGGCAAGACCCCATGTCGTTCCAGGTGTCTCAACCTTAAACGTCACCTGTCCTCTCCCCTTTGCAACCCTTTTAAAGATAATTTTAAACCATTTTAGAAATTTATGAAGAAGATATCACATATGCTTAAGGAGAGATAATGGATTTATTAAAAAATAGAAAAATTCAATAATGGATTTATTAAAAATTATAAAAATTCAATAATGGATTTATTAAAATTAGAAAATTCAAAAATTACATTTTCACTTTCGAACATTTTTTTCAAAGTTTCCTTTGAAGGGAAAAATACTAGCAAGCCAAAATTCCAACTTTGAATTTGGCCACTTGGCCCATGCACTTGCTATGTGTGCAATGCATGCTTACTATGCACAGGGGCGCATCGTTATGTACGAGGCCTAGTATGTGTAGGGTGTTCATGCGATCTGGTGCGACCACTGGTGTTGTGCTAATGTGCGCGCTATGTGTGCTAGCACTATGCCTATCCAATGTAGTCTTCCTTAACACGTTGCCCTTTTAGTGAATGCCCACCAAACTTTCATGTTTTCCTTACTTCCTTCATAAGGTCTTTATTGGTGCAAGGGTCTTCCCATGAGCCCTCAATCATTGTTCGGCTCAAGGGGATAAATGGATACAATAACTTTGTAGATTAGTTGACTCTAAGTTAGCGGAGGAAAGTTATTGTTTGTTTCTCTCTTCTTCTATGTGCGTCTAGTGACTTTTTCTTGACAATATCATGTGTTGTAGAAGCAAAATCTTAAAAGTATGAACAATGATGTAATGATAAGAATTTTTTTTAATATTAAGACTATTATTTGGTTTGATTTATTATCCGTCGACCATTTATACAATAATAACTTGTTAAGGATTTCTTTATCACTTGCATCGCATATGAACTGAATGGCATTAAGAGTTGCATGTAAGATTGCAAGTCAAGGTTTCTTGTACAAGTTTAAAGTTTGTTTTATAACTAATTTATGAATTTAAAGCAATCATTTAAGTTTGTATACACCTTTTAATGAAAGAGATGACTTATCCTGATCTATATGATGACTTGTCATTGCCATGAAAGATGAGTTTCATTTGAGTGCTAATAGTATTAGATTACACATATAAACTGACCTATAATGAGTCCTATACATTGGTGCATCGCGATAATCATGTATTTCACCGTGAATGTACTATATGGCCTCAACTCTCTAAACCTTAAAGGGATATTGAAGGTATGTAAGGGTTAGGTCTTTCAACAACTTTGAAACCTCTAGTAGAGAGCCTTAAAGTGGTTCATATATATCCTATAAATTTGATTTACTATGATTATTGTGTGGTTTATACAAAAGCATGAGTAGTCTTATAAATAGGTACACTAATTATTAGACTCAATGATTCAATTAAGTGATTCAAACCCTAGTTAAACCACTTCAGTAAATTCACAGTTTGTGCAGATATGTTTATGATTCAAATTCTTTAAATTTGTAACTTTATTATATTTAAGAAATCGTGTTTAATTTTTTTTTTTTTAACTTTATAGCTTTTTTTTCTGTAAAATTAAGTCTCCATTCAAATTTTATATCTTGTTAAATCATTAGTAATTTTAAATATTAATTTGTTTTATGAAATATTTAATTTAACTAAAAATTAATTCCCTTAACCTTTAGTAATGTGATTAAAGAAATAGTTTTTTTTAACTAGATTTAAGGTTAACGCCAAGTTAATAGGTCTTGAAGAGTTTTTGAAACATTTGTAGTATAATAATTCTTAGTTTATTTTATATTTTAAGCAAAACCTTTTTTTGGAAAAATAATTTCAATACATTCATTGCAAATATTCAATAATAAGGTTTCCATGTAATATTTTTCATTTAAAGCTAGAGGCCTTAAAAATTGGTAAGTTTCATTAATGGCATTTTTTACCTATCTGTTTTTCAAATTTTTCATATTTTCAATTCTTTATTAAATTAAATTAACATAATTATCAGGTTGGCATATACTCCATTCTAAAAAATTTATATGTCATTTAAGATTTTATTCCACGTCATGATTGTATAAAAAAATTAAGAGAAAATACAAGATACGATAAGAAATTACAAATATAGTAAAATAAGTTAAAAGAAACTAACTAGTAAAGGAAGAACAAAATTGAATTAAGGTTAAGAAATTATTTGTACATTTAATGCCTGGTTTCATCCTCTTATAGAAAACTAGTAGTAATTTAAAATTGAATAAAATTTATAATTATAAATATGTATTTAATTTTTCTACTGTTATTTTTCCATATATAAAACCCAAATGAATAAAGCCTTCTCCTGAAACTATTGTTTTTTTTCTTTTCCTTTGTTCGATAAAAGGAAAAGTAAGGCCTACTTAGAGAAAGCAATATGCAATGAAATAAAAATCAGCAACAGCTAGAATGCATTTTGAGTTTTCACAGGAGAGAAAAACATAAGACACTCCTTTGTCCTGAAAGGAAACTTCTAAGGCTTTCTGAATGGAACGTTCTTACGCGAGCCGCGATCCACGAAAACGCTTAGGAGGCATTTTAAAAATTTCGTTCGGAGGCCCAAGCTCCTTGTTTCTCTGGTTTCCGGTTTTAACGGTCTTGCGTCTTTATCTTCGTCTCTGGTGTTTTCAGCCTGGACCTTCATGTTCTCTCTTGCAGTTGTTATGGGTGGCTTTGGGACATCGTTCGAATAACTTGGAAGCATGGGATGAGGTTGGCGTTCCCGAGTTATGGCAACAATCATCTATGGCCCCAGAAGATGCCTGTTGCTGAAAGGTCTAAGCCTCCATACAACTGTCATCTCAGTCATCCTCTCAGTCGTCATCATCATGCACATGCACATCACCTTTCCCATAATTGGCATCTTCATTGTCAGAAGGTTGCTTCTGAATTTCTATCTTTATCAAAGCTTCAGATCGCCTGGCGTTATCTCAACTGTTTTGCCTTTGAATCTGCTAACGGCTGAGAAATCTTCATATGGGAGATGTTGTCTGCATCCACATATGTGAGATTCAGCTCAGGAGAAAGAAAAGATGTTTAACAGAGCTGAGTGCTTCCACAAAATTAATTGTTGACAACTTAAAATCACATTCCTGGATATCACTTTGCCTCATTATTCAAAAAACCATTTTTCAAAAGTGGTTAAAGATTAAACTTCCCATCAGTTACAAATAGAAGCTAACTAACAACTTCCCTATCTCCATCAATTGAACAAAACATAAAATAACAAGATCGTGAAAAAGAATAAAATTAAGGTAATATGAATGAAACAGGATTAAAATAATATATCATCACACTTGTTTTGAAAAGAATTAGTAAGTTCCATAGTTGGTATCTGTGAAAAAAACTCAAGAAATTTAAAAATAGAAGATAATCTTATTTCTTTGATCATTAGTCTTAATATGGTGTGGAAATGTATTGGTACTGATTGCTGCATATGTGATTATCTGGCGGGGAATAGATGTGGCAGCAGCAAGCCAAAAATATTTAGAATCAAGAAATCCCTTCAAGCAAGAGAGAGAGAGAGAGGGGCAGAAAAAGGGGGGGGGGGGGGTTGGGAGATGGAGAGAAAGCTGGCAGCAGGCAGAAGGGAGCATCCAGAGGAGAAAAAGTTGTCCTAAAGAAAAATGTGGGCCAGATGAATGTTTTATTTAATAGGAAATGAAAAATATGAAACCACTATCTCAGAAGTCTAAAAAAGTTACTTGATTTTAAAGCTGAAGTTGAAGGTTAAGCAATGAACAATGTAATGCCAGGTGATGCGCAATAGATTGCACCCCACAAGCCAAAAATAATAAGAATTCAACTCTCTTCAAAATTCACCGAGAGACGACAAAGTAGAGAGAATTCTACAATTTGGAGTTCACCCCCATAAACAAGAATTCAACCACAGAAATTAGTGAAAGATCACCCAAAAAAAAACACACAAAAAATTCCCCTTAAAGAAATTAGCTTAAAACCAATGCTCCAGTTTAAAGCTAGGGACCACGAGCCATACCTTTAAAAGTCCACAATATATGCTCCTGGTTTTTTAAGATATATGATGAAAAAATTTTCAATAAATAAGAGTCTCCATTTGTAGATAAATCTTTTCAAACTTCTAACTAGAGAGCACTATAATAAGTCATTGATTTCTGACAGCTTTAATATCAAGTTAAATTAAACAGGAAAAAAAGTATGCTTAAACCTACTAAGTTTAAGCCCATGTCCCAAATACTTAAGAAGTTGGAAAGAAATCAATACCACAATCATGTGTGTCATTCAATAACCTTAAAATGGCCCAGAGAATCTAATCCAAGGTCAACAAAATTATCCTGAAATATTTGTTTACAAATTTCCAAAATTCATACTTGTCTCTGGAGCCAGGGAGTCTCTTTCAATCATAATCAAGGTAATATCTTTTTTGTAAAACTATTGTGAAAAGAGAAAAAGGAGACTCCTAATTTTTATTAAAAAACTGTTAATAAATACACTTGGACTTGATATATATATATACATGTTGTGGACCCACATATATAGGAAAGAAGGAAAAATAAATAACTAAAATACTTACACTATCTAACACTCCCCCTTCAAGCTGGAGTATTATGTTTTGACCAAGCTTGTTACAAATGTATTTAATCTAGACCCTCTAAAGAGATTTAGTGAAATATCTGTTAGTTGATCATTTATTGACAAAACTAGTCGCCACACATCTGATTGCGATCTTCTCTCTAATGAATGTGACAATCAACTTCAATGTGTTTGGTCATTTCAATGGGAAGAATGATTGGAGTGCATGATAGCAGAAGCGCTTGGTTGTCACAGATGAGCTTCATCTTTCATCCTTTCAAATCTCAAACTCGCCGAAGGAATATGTTTGCAGCCGTATGATTCACAATGATGCCAAAGAGCCATAGCTCGTACTCGCTTCAGCACTTCAGATTGACACTCATCTTTGTTTCTACTCTTTCCAGGATATGAGTTACCCTCCATAAAAACACAATACCGAAGTGGAGACGTCTTCTGTGGTGAGCCAGCCCCAAATCTGCGATCTGTGTAACCAAGCAACGCTGGGTATGTACCTCTGGTCCTCGTACACACACTGCCTTGGTGTCTTTTGATATATCGAGAATGCGGATTAACAACATCCCAATGGTATGACATGGTTGTGGATTGACTAAGCAGACACTTTACAGAAAAGAAATTGTTTGGACAATAATGTAGGTAGTTTAATTTAGTTACAAAGTCGCCGATATCTCCCCAGATCTCCTAAAGCTCCCCCCTTGTCTTGGTATATTTGGTGGGGTGTCGTGGTGGTGGTGTTGCGGCTGTGTTGGTGTGGTTTGTGGCTATGTTTTGTCTGGGTTGTGTGTAAGTTTGACGTTTGGTTCATAGGAGTGTCTACCGGTTTATAGTCTAACATACCAGTTGCTTCCAAATGTCTAAAGCAATACTTCCTTGGAAAGAGCCACAATCGGAAACTGGATTTGAGCTATCCTCAATCCCTAAAGAAAAATACTGTTTCCTCAAGTCTTAGTCTGGAAAGTGGTGAAAAGTGTTGCTTAGTTTCTGAATATCATTCTGATCACCTGCCTGTAATGACGGAGTCGTCCATCAAAACTACCAAGATAAGTACACTGGGCCTCGAAAGAGTTATTGATGAGATGAAAACGGAATGGTCGATGTAACTGCGGAACATCCAAACCCTGAACAACAGAACAAACAGCTAAACCTATGCTCGAGGGATTGTTCAAGTCATATAGAGACGGCGTAACTACACAACTCAAACCAGGACTACCCTGAGCAACAAAACCAGTGGTGCTCCATATAAACTTCCCTCAGGCAAGAATCCCCATGAAAATGGAATAACATTTTTAATATCTAACGTGATAATGAGGTCAAGAACGCATAGCAGCCGAATGGAAGAGCAGAATATCGAACAGAAACATCTTGGCAACAGGGAGAAAGTGTCCCACATAATCAAACCATAAACCTGACTATAGGCCCTTTAGCACTAAGCGGCCTTAAGGCATCAACCTGACGACAGGCAACCTTAACGTGTAGACAACAATGATAACCAAAGCTGTAAATTTAAGGCACAGAGGTAAATAAAAGATCCCAGTCCATGGAGTGTAAGCAATCATTCATCTCATGTGCCTGTCGCGGGCAGCGCTGGATGGGAAGAGCCTAGGGTGCTCTTGGAAAAAGAAACAGAAAGGATAGTAGCACGAGAAACAAATGCAGAATAGGGTGGAAGATAAAATCAATGTAACGTCAAAAAATGTTAATAATGAGATGAAGATTTACGAGTAGAGTCGATTACCTTTCCAGAGCAATGGGTAGTTAGCAGAGGAGGTAGAGCCGAGCAGGAAAAACCGGAAGGGAATAGGAAGTAGTTAGCAGGTACCACTCTCGCCAAAGAAGGGAAGGAATAACGACGATGACGGCGATGAATAAAACTGAAGTGGGGCGAGGGCCACTGCATTAGGTGGAAGGGTAAGCTTCAAGAAATCATGAAGAGACTCAGTGAGAAATGGTGAGTCCTAAATGAAGGTGAAACATCAGCGGAGAAAAGTAGCGATGAGTCTCAGAGGAATAACAAGATAACCCTTTTGAAGTCTGGAGTATCCCAAAAGATGCATTTTTGTGCTTTGCAGAAAAGTTTGTCTTGGTCCAGGAGTGAGAAATAATGAAACAAGCAAGTACAACCATAAACACAGGAGGAAGGAAATGATAAGTGGTGGTCAGGGAAAAAGAGGAATAAGGAATCTATCGGTGTAAATAGCAGTGATGACAATAACGATATCAAAATACATCTGTAAGAAGAACGTCCCCATAATGAAAAGGACATTATTATGGAAAAGGAGAGTACAGCTATCTTCAACAAGAGTCATTCTACGTTTCAAGCTACCCCTTTGTTGCAGGAAGTATAGACAAGAAAGACTGATGAAAGGAACCAATGTTGGGACATAAATGAAGTAAATGGTCAGGAAAATATTCCCTGGCATGTCACTATCGGACAACACTAATAGAAATATTGAACTGGGTTTGGATTTCAGCATAAATGAGGAAAAGTAGAGAAAAAACAGGCCGATTTTCATTGAAAAAAACCAATAGCATGAGAATAGTCATAACAATTAAGTGAACAAAATACTGAAATCCTAAAGTAGATCGGTCCGACAAGGACCCTAAACATCAATGTGTGGACAAGGTTCAAAGGGAGACTGTTGCCCTATTATTCAAACCTTTGGGAATGAGACAGAAGGATGTCCAAGCTTGACAAGACTCACACAACAACGACGAGAGAGAGATGAAAATGAGGGCCATTTTCGTTGGCACGTGATTGACAGGGTGGTCCAGGCGATTTGAGAGGAGGGAGCAATGTAGTGGAAAATCAAATTGCAGGAGTTGAAAGACGAGGTGAGGTGATAGAGGCATTGAGATTCACGTGCTAACATGCCAATCGTCCTTCCCCCGTACTCCGGTCCTGCAAGGTACAGATTTAATCAGAAAAAGTAATAAGCAGGTTAGGTAATGAGTGATGTTTGCTAAGGAGATAGATTAAAGGAACACTTAGGAGTATAAAGGACAGAAGGAGAGGTAAAGAAGGAGAGGATGTGCCAAACCATGCCTTTACATCTAATGAGCAATTAGCTAAGGTAACAGTAGTAAAAGGCAGAGTAGAGTAATAGAAATGAGAAAAGATCTTTATACAGATATTGATCAAAAACCTAGAATTAGAATCCAAGCCCAAGAGAAGATTGTGAAGCCAATAGAAGCATTACTAGTCTGGGCAATAGAAAGTAACAGAAGCTGCTGGTGGCTGAAGCGGAATAGTCATCTACTCATGTCAGGTGAGGAAAAATACCCTGAGATGTTGGAGGAAACTGGAGCTGAGGATTAGATGATTGGGCCACGTGGCAGTGCGGGAGGCCGGCGAGGTAACTGATAACACAGATCATAAGTGTGGTCAGCTTATTGCAAATAAGGTGCAATGAGGAACCGTTGCCCTCTACCGTCGTTTACCACGGTCTTCCCTCCTCGAAGTAGTTGAAGAAATACCACAAAAAATCTGAAGTGTTATCAGATGGCAATAGTCTGAGTGGAGGAGATGACGAAGGAGCGAGCAAAACCATCAATTCAAGGGATGGATGGAGGAACTGCCAAAAGAATCTGATCGGGGATGGTCTCAGGATCTGAACGGAAGGCCAATAACGTAAAGAAGCGCTATGAGAAACCTTGTCCAATTTGTATTCGTTGATTCGGCCCCAACATTTGTAGTAAGAGGCATCAACATCAAAAATTTCCTTAGAGGGCAATCTGGCCAAATATAAGTAGATAATCCGATGTCTTGTTGTCTGACATTACAATGAGAAGAAGCCACCAACCTTATAAAGACGTTGGATACATCAATTCGTATATAGCCTTGCGCCTGATTTAAAATTTAAAAGCATGTTTGTAGGCCTGAAGATGAAGCAGAAATCTAGGAATCAACTGATGTGCCATAACACCTACATAACTATGCATCTATCTTCCTCCTTGTAGCTCTGTCAACTCAAGGATGTCCGCCTCGCTGTGTAAAAGGTGATCCTCATAACCTTGACCCATAACCAAAGCTCCAAGGCAAGACCAGGACAATAATTTCACCCAACCAACTTTCTCTCGAAGTAGATCTAAGGAGAATTCAGATATGACAAAGGAAAAAATGGAACTTTAGTAGCCATACTACTATCAGAGACGAAATTGTTGGACTCGAAGAGAGCCCTAATTACAGCTTCAGATCGTGGCTGGAAAGAAAGAAAAGCACGAGGATCCGCCGGCTGTGAATTACAAATAGTAAAAAAAACAAATGTGGCACTACCTGGAAGGAGAAGAACACTTCTAAGACACGTTGTAGGGCTCGGGGTGGAGAGGAAGAGTCAGCGGAGGTCGCGGACAAAAAACCCAAAAAATGCACTTTTGCAGGGTTCGGAGGCACAAGCACAGAGGAGGGTGGCTATGATGGCACAAACGAGGCGAAGGTGGAAAGTGCGTGGCTGGAATGTGCTTTCAGCGCGCCCTCACTACCATGGCGTGTGAGGTTGGGCCGTCGATAAGAAATGCGCGCTGGACCCGATGCTGTGACTAAGACTCCCCCCGGCTTGTCAAAACTTGAAGATCCCTCCTGCGCACCTGATGGTGATGTGGTTGGGTGTGGAAAAGGACTTGCCGGAAAAGTCGTCCGGGGTGAGGGTTTTTCTGACGGCTGATACGGTTGATGCGAGAAAGCTTAGGAATGGGAAAGGTCCGGAATGAAACACGGTCACTGAAAGGTTTCCTAGAGATTGCAATTCTGCGATGAAACAGAAAAGTAATTAGTTTTTTTTTCTTCCTAGCTTTTGATAACACCATGTAACAGGAGGAAAAGGAGAAATCCACAATGAGAGAGAGAGAACTATTAAATAATAACACATTGGACTTGGGTATATATGATACATGTTAGTGACGCACACTAACAATAGGAAAAAAAAAAGGAAAAAGTAAAATGAAAAATGTGAAAAAAAATAACTGGTTTTAAAAACAAAACTTAATCCCCCTAACACTTTAAAAAATTTTTTTCCAAAAAAAAAAACCCAATTTGGGGAAACAACTATCGAATTTTCAAAACTTCACAGTGATTTGAAATAAATAGGCTCCGGAACAAGTTGGAAAAGGATATGATGGGTGGAAATAAATTTCAACTTGAAGT
>JBAPGN010001661.1:0-14480 GCA_037355405.1 Vitis amurensis | reverse complement strand
GGTTAGTTTAAAACCAACCTTTTTCTTTCAAACAAGTTTATGTTTTCTTTTAAAGCTAACCTTGAAATGAAAAGACATCAATTTAACTTTGAATTAATATCATTTGTGAAGTGAAAACCCATCCCAGTGAACGATCCTAGAGCCACTATGCTATAGTAGCTTTGTCTTTGCTACCCTAGTATATGGTGTAATAGGTTATAAATTTTGTTGATTACTCCCTCAATCAAGGAGCACCAGCTGGACACCAATCAGCTGGCACACCAACTGGGCACGAATCAATGAGGCACTCCCAATCGATCCATTGGGCCATAGGTGGAGAGTACCCCTGTCTTGGTCTCATAACCCATCACCACATGTGTTGACATTCTATCGAGATCAATTGGATGCCCAGACACAGGATCAGGTAAAGTGTAGATGCGTAAGATTATCTTTCCAATATTTTCCACCAATGTGACTAATTATTTTTTAAAAAAATTATAGGTATTATGGGAACCATATACAACAGATTTGATTGCACATCTTCCGGCTATATGTCAGGCTGATGAAGAAATTTGGCGAACTATGTCACCTCTAATTTGCTTTGATATTATTGAGTGGCATAGACCAGAGCGAGTTTTACGCCAGTTTCATATGCAACAAGGGATACCTCCACCTTGTTTGATAGATATGGAGCTACATTTAGTGGATAGGCGAGGACGACATCAGTACGATTGGGTCACATTGCATGCTCAGTATATTTCTCTTTGGGCTACTCGTTCTGAGCGTATTGCAACAGCACCACTTGCGATTACTACCATGTCTTTTTATGATCCATATATGCAGTGGTATCGACGTATCACGCGACGCCTGATTGCACCTGTTTTGCATAGAGATCATATGAGGTTCCATAGTACAGCTTCTGCCACTGAGTTATTGGTGAGAGCATTTGAGATACAAAACCATTTTTTAATGAATGTTAAACTTAAATTATGTGCAAATGCCTCATGTTTTATTTTCTTATACAGATCACCGTTGTATCACAGATGGCTATTTCAAATGATTTGGAGGAAACTCACTGAATTGCTATTGATGTTTTACGTGCTATAGGAGAGGACCATCGCGTACACTCGACACATGAGCCATCCACATCTTCAGGGTCATCCATGAGACCACCATCATTGATTACGCCTGTTAGGGTACCACCCATTAGAGGTCGGGGGAGAGGTGGTCGTCGAGCTGGTCACCGACATGTACCTTTGGCATCTACTTTGGTACAACCCTCACATCCACCAGTCACATCTACATTTCCTTTATTTCAACCATCTGCATCATTAGAGTCGCCACTTTCTCCCCCTGATGTATCCATACCAGCCTATTCACCTCGACCCGAGACTACCATACCATCTACCCTTACCCCTGTTCAGCCATCTATATCATTGGATGCACCCCCACCTATTGCAGAGTCTATTGCACCCCCACCTGTTACAGAGTCTATTGCACCTCCATCTGTTACAGAGTCCATTGCACCTCTACCTTTTCTTCAGGGGATAGCTCATGCTGCACGATTACATGTACGGGCACCTAGAGGACATCGAGCTCCACGTGTACGTCGAGATCTACCTCCATCAGTTCCATCTATCTCGACAGCTCATGTAGATGACGTGTCACAGTCTATAGAGATGGAGACTTTTCAGATAGCACAGATGGATACAACAAATATGGCCATCTACCGTAGATGTTCACAACGAAAGAGAAAGATTCCATCATGTGGGACACATTGAGATCTTTTTTCATGTTTGTAGAACTATTATACTTTGGTTTATACATTTAAGGTTATATAAAGTGTTAATTCAAATTAGTGATGTTATGTTATGTTATTCACATGTTTCCTTGATAATTTAAACAAATAAAACTCAAATGCATCCTAAAGTCTAAATGAAAGAAATTCTAACTAAATAAATTATTACAACCATTACCTATTTTTCTTTCATATAATTAAAAAATTATACATTTTAACCAAGACATAAGTTCAAATCATACTTAATAATAAATAACCTAAAATCATAATCATTGGCATTAATTTTCATATGAAAATATAAAATTTTAAAATAATATAAACAATTTCTTTAGTTATTTTAAAATTTTAAAATAATATGAATAAATAATTTTCTTTAGTTCATATGTGAAAATATTTGTAAAACAAATAAATATTTTATTTACTATAAATATATAAATTTTTATGGGAATGCATGTAGACCAAATTATTTTCTCAAAATTTCAAGGAAAATATGAAAAAATAAAGATAATATATATATATATTTAAAACAGTCGTAACAAAAAAATTTGTGAAAAGCAAAGTTCTAAAATCCCATACTTTTTTATACATGAGTTCCCCTTAAAAATATTTGTGAAAATTACAACATAATTGTAATTTTGATAAAAAAATATTTTAAAAATAATATTAAAATTACAACACCATTAAAATATTGAAAATAATTGTAAAACCACAATTACTAAATGTGGTTTTATGGTTGTTTTGATAAAAAATATTTTTAAAATAATATTAAAATTACAATACTATTAAAACAAGTGTGGAGTAAAAATAATTGTAAAACCACAGTTACTAACTGTGGTTTTAAAGGAAATTGTAAAGTTTTAAGGATACTTCTTTTAAAACCATAGTTATAGTAACTATGGTTTTATGGGTATTTTGATAAAAAATTTTTTTTTAAAATAATGTTAAAATTACAACACCATTAAAATAGATGTGGATTGAAAATAATTGTAAAACCACAGTTAGTAACTGTGGTTTTATGGTTGTTTTGATAAAAAAATATTTTTAAAATAATATTAAAATTAGAATACTATTAAAACAGGTGTGTATTAAAAATAATTATAAAACCACAGTTACTAACTGTGATTTTAAGGGAAATTGTAAAACCACAGTTTGTAACTGTGGTTTTAAGGATACTTCTTTTAAAACCATAGTTATAGTAACTATGGTTTTATGGGTATTTTGATAAAAAAAATATTTTAAAAATAATATTAAAATTACAACACCATTAAAATAGATGCGGATTGAAAATAATTGTAAAGTCACAGTTACTAAACTGTGGTTTTATGGTTATTTTGATAAAAATTATTTTAAAAATAATATTAAAATTACAACACCATTAGTAAAACCACAGTTACTAACTGTGGTTTTATTGTTGTTTTGATAAAAAAATATTTTAAAAATAATATTAAAATTATAACACCGTTAAAATGGGGATGGATTAAAAATAATTTTAAAACCACAGTTACTAACTGTGGTTTTAAGGAAAATTGTAAAACCACAGTTTGTAACTGTGGTTTTAAGTAAACTTGTTTTAAAACCGCAGTTAGTAACTGTGGTTCTAGGAGAAATTATAAAACCACAGTTTGTAACTGTGGTTTTAAGGAAATTTTTGTAAGTTTTAAAACCACAGTCACCAACGGTGGTTTTTTTACACTTAAAATCCATGTGGATGCTTACGTGGACAAAGAAGACTACTTTGACAAATGTTTTCAAATGGATACTATTCTTATCATTTTTTTTTTACAAATATATTATTTTGGTCTTAAACTCAAAAGAGGCGGCGGCGGGTCGGTCTTGGGAAATGGGGGAAAAGAAAATTGGGGTGGGCCAAAGGGAATTTTGGGGAAGAGAAAGAAGGGAAAAAACAAAAATGAAAAAGAGAGAGATGAGATGGTGGGGAATTTTGGGGAAGAGAGAGAAAGGAAAAAACAAAAATAAAAAGGGAGAGATGAGATGGTGGCGGTGGTGAGGGGTATAGGAGGAGAGAGGAGAAGTGGGTGGGTGAGGGTAGGTGGAAGAGAAAAAGGAAGAGCGAGTAGAGAGGAAAAAAAATAATAAGTAAAAATAAAATAAAAAAATAAAAAATAATATAATAATAATAACAACAACAAATGAAATAAATAAATAAAAATAAAAAAAATAAAAAAATAATTTATAAAATAATAAAAATTAAAAATTAAAGAATGAGTGTATTAAAAAACATATGTAATTGAGATTTAATCAAAATTAATATAAAAATAAAATTGGATAAATTTTGGGATCTACATATACATTATTATTAAAAACTAATTTTCAGGATAATTTAAAAAAAATAATAACTAAATAGACCCTACGACCCTATTTGATTAGAACAAAAAATTGAAAAGAATTGTTTTCTATTTTTTTATTTTTGATTGTTTTTTGAGACCTATTTTAAATAATTATACATATATATATAATAATTAAAAGTAAAATTATAAGCATAAAAATTATTTTTAAAATATATTTAAAAATAAATTAAAAACATTTTAGCTTCAGAGATAGTTTGTTCTACCAAACATTCTTCAAAATTATTATTTTTTAATTGTTTTAAAAAAATATTTAATTTCTTAGGAGGCTCACTGCACCTGCCTTGGGCTTGTCAGCATCATGTCGTACGGTGGGTGGGTAAGTTTAGCTTGCAGCTAGAAAGAATTATTGAAATATTTTGTAGGACTCATTCTTTATACAAATTTTAACCAAAAAAAAAAGAAAAAAAAACTTGTGGTAAAAATAGTTAAAAAAAACAATTAAAAATAATTTAGAGATGAATTAGAAGTGGGAAATTATGAAAAAGTAATTTAAAAATAATTTGATTTTCTATGTTTAAGTTTATTATTGCCATTTTTATTTTTCATTTCCTGGGGGAAAATTTATGGTAGTGGAGTATAGGATGCTTTTCCTCTTAAGGGCCAGGGAGAATTGTCTATATATATCTCACCTTCAATAATTCTCTAGCTGCAAGCTAAACTTAGCAGTTTCCAGACCCAACGTTGTGTTCGCTCAAAAGCCTTTTCTCCTCACCATTGTAGCTACTATATTTCTCACCTCCGTTTTCATTTTCTCTGGCTTCAAGCTAATTAATTTTGTAGTTCCAATCCCGAAGATTTGATTTCTGAAAAACCCTTTTGTTTTTTTTTTTTCCCTCACCGCTGTGGCGACTTTTATTCTCATCTCCGTTGCTACTTCCGAGCTACAAATCTAGTGTTTCCAAACCTGAAGATTTCGTATGCGCAGAAGATTTCCTTGGCAACTGCATTTCTCACCACCATTCATTCTCCCTAGGTACGTGCTAAACTTCATATTTCATTTGTGTGAAGGCTTTGTTTTTCTGTTTGATAGACCATATTATATCAAAGAGGAAAACGAAGATAAGAAGAAGATGCGGAGTTTGGCGAGTCAACGAGAGTCCATAGTGGTGAGCAGGCTCTCAATGGTGGCGGAGAAACTTCATGTTCTGCTCATTCAAGAACCAGGCCTTCTGAGTGGAATTGAAGAAGATGTCAAGTTCATCTACTTGGAAATGATCGAATGTGTCCGGTCCTTTCGAAATTTCGTTGGTGGCGTCACGGAGCCTTTAAGGGACATTGCCTATGATGTGGAGGATTTTATTGAGGAGCTCACACTGAAATCAGCAGCAACGAAGAAGAGGAGCGGAGGAGTCCACAAGAAGCTGGAGAAGATCAAGGTCAAGATCTGTCCTTTCAGGTATCGTCCATGTTTTGAGGCGGCAATACTAACTGAAACAGTAGAGGATCAGAACATAGCACAAACAATTGTTTCCCCTGTTATAGAGAAAGTTACAGATCTGTTAGCTCAGGCGTCACTCCGTTCCCAAGTGAAAAAGAAGGCCAGAAGGATGGAGGATGAATTCAAGCTAATCAATGGTTTTCTGGAAAAGGTAGAGTCAGTAGAATGGGATAATAGCGTAATGGAATGGTTGGAGGAACTCTGCAATGTTTCTTGTGAAGCAGTGGGTGTAATAAACTTGTTCATCAACAGGAAAGCTCACGTTAAAGGGAACAAGGGAGCTTTCAGGAGAGTTGTCACGGCTTTCAACAGCCTTCGTCTTGGCGTGGAGATGGATCGAATCAATGCCAGGTTGCAGGATCTCTGTGAGAGGATGCCACAAGTCGATGACTATAGCCCATTCGACTCTTCAACTGATGATTCTTGCATTATCGAGGAACCTGATGTCATTATTGAGGAACCCGATGTCATCAGCTTTAATGATGACGTACAAGAGATTGTGGCACGGTTGCTCACAGACGACAAAAGCTTCTTGGTGATTTCAATTATGGGTATGAAAGGAATTGGCAAGACAACCTTAGCAAAGTTGGTGTATGACAACGATGCCATTGTTCATCATTTTCCTTTCCGTGCTTGGACATCTGAAGAGCAGCCGCCTCTACATTTTCTCAAGGACATACTGAAACAGATGGACCCCAACAAAAGCATTCCAACATTGTGGAAGGAAGGAGACAACAATAGCTTGGCGGAAGATGAGGAAGAAGACAACAATAGCTTGGCCGAAGATGAGGAAGAAGACCACAATAGCTCGGCAGAAGATGAGGAAGAAGATAACATTAGCTTGGCAGAAGAGGAAGAAGACCACAATGGCTCGGCAGAAGATGAGGAAGGAGACAACAATAACAGGGAAGAAGACAACAATTGCTCGGCAGAAGAAGAGGAAGAAGGCGGCAAAAGCACTGCTGAAGAAGACAACAAAAGCATAACAGAAGAAAACAACCAGGGGATGGCTGAAGAAGAAGATTTGTGGGTAAAGAAAATGAGGGAAAGAGAAGAAGAAGAAGAAGAGTTGTGGTCTGTCTTTAATGTTGCTTTCCTAAAGGATAAGAAGTGTCTCATAGTTGTGGATGACATATATAGCATTACAATCATCAATAACCTGCTAACAGGATTTTCAGATACGTCCAGTGGCAGTCGAATGATTTTGATCTTGGAGGATCCGAGCCTACTTTCAGAGCTTCCGAAGGGGGGCCTTCATCTCACACTGCAACTACGAGATGATAATGAGAGTTGGGCACTGTTTACCCATATTTTGAAGCTAACCATACCTCCAGAACTACAAAGTCTTAGAGGAGACATTGTGAAGACATGCTGTGGGGTCCCACTAATCATAAAAAAGCTAGCTGCTGTTCTGTCACGTAAGGACACAACCATTGAGGAGTGGTCAGGTGTTCTTCAGCGGCTCAATGAAGACGAAGAATTTAGGTCTCACATCTTGTATGAGATTAACGGCCGTTTGCCTTTGCACATGAAGCGATGTCTCTTCTACTTCGGCTTATTTCCTCAAAACTTTGAGATCCCAGCAAGAAGATTGATTGCGTTATGGATTGCAGAGGGTTTGGTGTATCCAAAAGAAGAGACCGAAACTCCTGAAGATGTTGCTAAGAAGTACCTGACAAAGCTAATTGGCCAGTGCATGGTCCAAGTAACAAAGAAGAAGGTTAATGGAGAAGTTCAAGCGTGTCGCTTGCCGGATCCCATACGGAAACAATGGTTTTTGAAAGCCAAGAAAGCTACATTTCTTCAACGTCAGACAAGCATAACATCATCAGAGATATCTTTGGGCACTGGTATGGTCCGCCGTCTTGTTGATCATCTTGATGAATCAGATGCCAGCTTTACTCGTATCCATGGTCATCACAACACAATTTCAATTCCTTTGAAAGCTCATTATGAAGCTACCTCCTCTTTCATTTCATTTGACACTCGAGAAGGAAGCCTACCAGGAGACAATATTAGGAACTTTCTTCACCGATGCATTTCTAGTGGTTGCTTCCTATTATTGCAGGTCCTAGACCTTGAACATGTGTACAAACCTAATTTGCCTGTGGAACTAGGTAAACTAACTCGCTTGAGGTACCTTGGCTTGAGAAGGACGTACTTGGAGATGCTTCCATCATCCATAAGCAAGTTGCTAAATCTCCTGACACTGGACTTGAAGCACACTAACATCGTCACTCTTCCTAGTGTGATTTGGAAGTTGCAACAACTGCGACATTTATACTTGAGTGAGAGTTATTGGAGTAAGTTTATGCATCAACCTTCAGCTGGGTCTCTAACAGCTCTTCAAACCTTATGGGGACTATTCGTAGATGAGAAGACTCCAGTGAAGGATGGCCTAGACAGGTTAGTCACTCTTAGAAAATTGGCTGTGAAATTTCGGTTAACTCCATCTCAACAGGAGGCAATGTTGTCACAGTTGGAGGCAGTGGCTGATTGGGTTTTAAAACTGAGCCATCTTCAGTCTCTGAGGCTAACATCAATTGATGAAGAGAATCAACCTTGGGACTTAGACTTGAAGCCTTTGTTCAACCATGTGAAACTCTCTAGTGTTTATTTGCTGGGTCGGTTAAAGAATCCATCTGTCATGTCTGAATTCCCACATAGTCTCAGTACCCTTACCCTGTCTTGGTCAGGATTAACAGAAGACCCCATGCAAACATTGGATAAGCTTCCCAACCTAAGAGTTCTTAGGCTATTGCGTAGATCATATATAGGGAAACACATGCTTTGCCCTTCAAGAGGCTTTCCACAGCTTCGTGTTCTTAAACTGTGGGAGCTAGAGCAACTGGAGGAATGGAATGTGGAGGAGAGAGCACTTGGAGCTCTCAGAGACTTAGAGATAAGGTCCTGTATGGTGCTGAGGATGCTCCCTGAAGGATTGCGACATAGGACTTTCTTGGAATTGAAGTTAACTGGTATGCCTAGTCAGTTCACTGCATAGGACTAGATTATGGATAATCTGGTCCAAGCTTCCTTCAGCTTTTACAAGTGTATGTATCAATCCTTTTATTAGGCCATGACAAAATTGGACGTTGTGAGGAAGCAATGCTGGTGGCTAGTTTTATTGGTGTCTGGTTCAATGTCCTGTTCCACTTCTTCATTGAGTTTTGCTTCATCAAAGTTTGTCAAATTTTAGCCTCTAATAATGGAGCTCCCTCCATTTCAGATTGGGGTTCCATTGCTCCAGCCTGCTATTCTGTTGTTGCCATTGATGTTAATTTTCTTGTATTCCTTGCCTTAAATATAAACTGTTTTATGCTTGTTGGTGGTGTTTTATAATGTTTGTATGACTTTATTTTAAAACTGTTATGTAGTCTATGGGGCTACCTCATAATGTTTGTATGACTTTATTTTCAAACTGTCATGTAGTCTATGGGGCTACCTTAATGAAGTTCTGGGTTTGTGTTTTACAGTGTGATTTATGATTACATTTGGATCAAATGGACCAACTATTTGAATGGGTTGACCCTTGTAAGAGACACAGATGATTTTTAAGCTTTCTTATTATCTACAAAAAAATGATTAAAAAAAGATAATTACCCTTTTTTTAATTGTTTATCATGATTTGGAGGTAATAGAATTACTACTTAGCCCTTCTATATGAGGATGTGAAGTTGAGGTCTTGTTCAATGAATAATAATGAGTTGGTAAGATCAATCGAGGTCTCATCATGATGGGTTCAATGATGTAGCTCATTTTGAACACAACATTTAGAGATTTAGAGGATAAGGTCTTGTGTAAGGTTGAAAATGCATTCCTTTTCTTTACATAATACAATTGCTTAGAACAACACCTGAGACGCCATTGTTCTGTTTAAGCTTTTATTGGAGGTGGTAATGAAGCAATGCATGTGAGTAGCCCTTTCAATGCTCTGTTCTACTCCTTTGTTGAGATAATGTAGAGAGGCCTAAGAATTTTTTACAAACAAAAAATTATGAAAATGGATGAAATTTATAAATTTGAAGTAGTCTTAGAGATGCTTAAATCATTTATTGCAGATCAAACTTATCGACTAGGGTACTATTGGCCTTATAATTTTCATTAGTGTTCCTAACAAACATCCACCTCAGTCCTTGCATGGCCTTGTGAAATCTTGAAATGTTCAGCTATACCAAAATGAGGCATTAGAAGCCAAACATGAGTGAGCAGCTCTCTGCCTTGCCTGACCTGCTTGGCATGGTAATTCCAGCAAGGTATTGTGAACACTTGGACATTTTTGTTCATCATCTCCCTTTTTGGTTTCCATTGCCATTGCTACTCTGTCTCCAGGCCTTGTACATATTTAGCTAGCCTGCAGGTGCCTCTGCCATTTTTTGAGTACTCACAGAACTTGATTAAGTATGGCAACTATATTTTTGCCTTTATTCTCCCCTGTGGCAGGCTAAACTTCATGGTTCTGAGACCAAAGAATTTTGTTGAGTATCAAAAAAGATGGAGTGGGTTAAACAAAAAGACTGATAAAGCTTTGAGTTTGGGATCAATTAATAAATCTGAGATAGCCTCAGAGTCTTTAGTTAGAGCCTTTTTCAAACTTCTTGTATTTCTGTGGCCTATAATGTCATGGAAGTTTCTTGATGATTTCTTCTAAACTGGGTCTTGTGTGCTGTAGCATCAGCCCTACTGCTATATCATTAATTCTGTAAATGAACCACTAGATCGTGTAACAAATTCTGACCCTCTTCTTAATTGCTTTTCTAGGTAGCAACTTTAGTGAAATCGAATTGAAAAAAATTCTACATGGCTTGTAAGTTGGCAATTTTGTTTATTTGTTTGTTTGGCCATACCATAGATTTGTTCACTAGTGAAAGTCCATTGTCATAAGAAACAAAATAGTAGGCTTCTCGCTTCTGCTCCCTGGCTACATTTCAACAAAATGTTAGACTGCTTTCAAAGGGGATGAGTGAAGCCCTTTTTCTAATCTTTTATAGTTGTGTTGTCGGGGAATAATGTTATGGTGTGAAATGAACTACTTAAATCATTAATTAATAAGGTTATTAACTGGGTAATATGAAAATGAATGGTTTTAGTTGAAGGAAGATGCCACATGTGACTGGGATTATGGGAAAGGTCAAGGAAGCTATCCCTTTCTCTCCAGCTAAAGGATAAATTTAACGGTTCCAATTATTTTCTGTAGCTACAGCCTAAATTTTGCAGTTCCAAACCCGAAGATTTGAGTCTTGTAGAAGCCTCCTCCTCCTCCGAATTATAGAAAAAAGAGGAGGCAGAATGGAGGATCCATGGCCAAGGTCATTCTCTCATGGGTGGCACAGAAGCTCTCTGTTCTGGTCATTCAAGAACCAGGCCTTTTGAATGGACTTGAAGAAAAGGTCAATTCGTTCTACTTGGAACTGAGTTCTTTATTGAGAGAACGGTCAGAATTAGAGGAGTTCAGGGGCATTGCCTATG
The DNA here is from genome assembly GCA_037355405.1 of Vitis amurensis. Classification (NCBI taxonomy): domain Eukaryota; kingdom Viridiplantae; phylum Streptophyta; class Magnoliopsida; order Vitales; family Vitaceae; genus Vitis; species Vitis amurensis. The sequence continues at coordinate 3,427 of JBAPGN010001661.1, read as the reverse complement.
ATATAGAGGATGTCATTGATGACCTGACACTGAAATCAGCAGCAACAAGGAGCACAGGAGTTCACAATAAGCTGGAGCAGATCAAGGCTAAAATCTATGATGTCAGTAGAGGACCAGCTTCTTACGCTTGGATACCAACTCAACCAGTAGAGGATCAGAACATAGCCAACACAGGTGTTTCGCGAGTTATAGAGAAAGTTATAGGTCTTTTAGCTCAGTTATCACTTCGTCCTCAAGTGAGGAGGAAGGCCAGAAGGTTACAGGATGACTTTAGGTTAATGAATCATTGTTATGATCTAGAAACAGAAAATTTAGATGAAAGTGGAATGATATGGATGGAGGAACTCTGCAACATTTCTATTTATGCAGCGGATGTAATTGGGTTCTACACCAACAGGAGGAAACAGTTTAAAAGGAAGGGAACTTTAAGGAGAGTCATCACAGCCTTGGACAGATTGTGGTCTCAGCTTTGTCTAGGCATGGAGTTGGATGCAATCAATGCTAGGATCCAGGACATTTCTGAGAGCTTGTGGACAAATTCATAAGAAAAATCCATACTAATTGAATATACATCAGTAACTTGGAAGAAAGCCTAATAAAAATCCATAAGCTAGTGGACAGACACTTGCAGACATCAATTTTATGTCTTTCACATGAGGAAATCTCTCCCCTTTAGTTTGCCCAATAAGATATTTTTCCATTTCATCCATACCAATCATTTCATTTATTTTCTTCCTTAATTATTAACTACTTTTATGCAAATGGATGTAAAAATGTTTAAGATTCCACACACAATAAAACACAATGAGGAAAAGATTCATATATATATATTCTACATATGCCCCTTAAATAAAACAAAGCACAAATGAGACTAACAATTCTGGTGAAAGACTCCACCTTCAAAATGAATCTTAAAGCAAATGCAACAATGGTGGAACTCTCATCACCTCAATAGAAACTTCTTTACATGTAAGGATTGAAAACCATTTTTGAGAAAAAGGGAATCTCCATGGAAATGGAGAAAATTGACCCAACCTCTTTGTCATCAGCATTCCTAATTCACAACCAGCCTAATCCTGGTATACATGTTCAGTAATACCAAAATGAGCCATGAGAAGCCAGACATGAGTGAGCAGCTCTCCACCTTGCGTAAGCTCCTTGGCATGTTCATTCCGTGGACAGTGACATGCAGCATAACATAGCATCTCTACCCACACATGACTCATCATCTCCCATTTCTTTTCACAGTTCCATTCCTCTTCTGTCTCCAGGGATTGCAATGACTTGGCCAGCCTACAGGCTTCGGATAACACTGACTTGCTTCTATCTCCTTTCACTTTCAATGGTGGAATTTCAAGGTTCACTTGAAGGAACTAACCTTTTACAAGCTTGGATTCTATCTTTTACACCCTGAAAAATCTTTGTGGCCTCATCACAGCTGTGTTGAAATCGGATTTGTCCAATTCCATTAGGCAGCATAAAGGGGCGCTTGACCAGAAGATACACCATATAATCTGATACCAGCTTGCTTGCTTCACGGTTTGAGTTCTTCGTAGGGCTTGAGTTTTTGTTTAGATCACTATAGTAGCAGAGATCAGTTGCCACGTGCCAGAGGAGAATGCAGGCATCGAATTCTTCCTCAATGCTCCAGCGTAACGTACAGAAACATTTCATCTCTTCTAGCGTCCGTTTTCCTCTGTCAGCACATAATTCCTTGGCTTCCTTAACGCCTGGGGCATGCCTTGATTTCTCCTGAAGCTGTTCAAAGATCAATTTTTTCAAATATTTGGGGACATCTGAATTCTTAGAAGAGCACTCATCCAACATCCGAGGAATGCAAAAGAACTTCCAGACCTCACTGAACTTGATAGGCAAATTTTTGAGGCTGTGACTTATTAGATTGTACCTTGCCATGGAATCAGACCATCTCTTGTTTGCAGGGAAGAGATAAGGTAGTCGGCAACTAGATATGGCTTTGCAGATCAGAGTCACTCGTGTTTTTCCTTGCTTGTTCAACCAAATCATGGTCCAGTCAGAGGAACACAGTAGAATAATAGAATAAATCTCCAGAACAATTGCTCCAACCAGCAACAACCATGTTATAATCACGTCAGTAGTTGAGTACTCATGCTTGTCAATTATCATGAAGCCGATGAATGTTGAGATTGCTGAAAATAGACAGATGAAACGGAGTAGGACATTGGATTTATCATAAGCCTTCATTGGCTTGGTATAGAAGATGTCATACATGAATCCAAGCTCAATCTCAATCACTTCGACAGCTTCTGTCCAAGATATATTCTTGAAGGAGGACTTGCTTTTTTCAAGGGCTGTCGGCTCAAGGACGAGATCTGTAAACAAACGCTTGAACATGGGGAAGAATTTGTTAGCCTTTTGCAAAGGGTCTTCATCTGGGATACTTTTGGTTACTGGGGTCTGGCGAAGGTATATTCACCACCTTAGATGTTTCACTTTCTGGCTGGCATGAAACACAATATCCCTCAGCTCTCTTGCAATCACACCCTGCCATGATTGCGGCATAACTGAGCCCATCATACTCTGCCATGAATGCGGCATAACAAGGCCCATTACACTCACACGCACAGCTGTGCCCCTCATCACTGGTCTTCTCATCACCGTTCTCCTCATCACTGGTCTCCTCATGAGTGGTCTCCTCATCACTGGTCTCCTCATGAGTGGTCTCCTCATCACTGGTCTCCTCATCAGTGGGAGGGATCACGGAATTTCTAAAATGATCGTTGCTTGCGGACCTTAGAAACCATGTTTTCTCCCCATACTTGATCAGTCCTGTCACAAACATTGGCATGGTTAGAATATTGAGTGGTGTGCCCTTCCAGGACCTCAAAAAGATGCTCAATGCCCACAGAGACTTCAGGAATAGGTGAATCAAGTGTCTTCTCCATAATTCATTGTCTTCCAAAGAATAGGCTGTGATGGTGTCCGGGCCTCCAAGGTTCTGTAGCAGAAATGGTAGCCAAAATGCCTTTATCATATCGCTTTGTTGTGATGAGTTATCTTGGCACTTGACGAGTACGCCAATAAAAATATCAATCACCGCGTCTTTGGTTGTGTAAGCTAGGAAAATGATGCATCTAAGCAATTTTCCGGGTGTATATTTTCTCCTGTTGCCCAAGAGGACGAGCTCAATTTGTGAGAGGAGGCTGACTAAAACAAATCCACGGAGTAGCCAATCATTAAGAAGTCCAATCACTGTTACGGGCAACATTTCCTGGACGGTCCTCCTATTCATGATGATCATGCAGCTAATACCTGAAAATATATAAAAAAAAAATATCGGATTAATACAGAAGATCTGAATGTCAATTGATAATTAGAAGTGACAGAGTTGAATGGACAAGGAACAGAATTCAACATGCTCAAAACCTAATGGATCTTTATAGCTTTA
>JBAPGN010001660.1:0-19013 GCA_037355405.1 Vitis amurensis | reverse complement strand
TATCGAATTTAAAGCAGAAGCAGTCGCGGAGATGCGGATACTAGCCTGTTGTTTACTGGACTCATAATATCGAGATGTCTCCTGTGGTATGATTCAGTTTAATAGTTTGTGTTCCTTTAGTACCATGCTCATTATAATGTTGATGTAATGTATTTACTACGAACAGGAGTAGGCCAAATATGTACGGACAGACTATGATTTTTATAAAATATATATGTTGTTGTGATATATAAAAAATATGTGACTTTATGAAATTTTACTCATTCCACCCCTAATATATCCAATTATTCTCCCAAGAGTAGAATTATGAGAGATCCAAAAGTTTTACACCATCTTTGCACTTGGGTCTCATTTTTCTTTTTGTACCTTAAGCTCATTTCATTTTAACAACTAAGTGTATTTAAATATATAATTAATTATATGATTAATGTATAATTTTTATAAAGTATATATATGTTGTTGTAATATAAATATTAAAATATGAATTTATGAAATTTGTGTTCATTTTGCTCCCAAAATTTGATATTCTTTTTACAAACATACAATTATACTCTTAAAGGCAAAATTATATTTTGGGTCCAAAATTTTGTACTATGGGTTTAATTCTTTATAACTTAGTCTTCTTTCTGTATAATTTGATACATTTTCTTCGTACTTTGATTTTATTGATTTCTTTGTAATAGTTTCATCTTATTGCTTGAAAATATAATAAATAAAAATAAGTAAAATAAATTTTAAAAAATATATAACAATAATCAAGTTTAAATTTATTTATTTTTATTTTTCTTCTTTATTTTATTTTCTTTTCTATTTTCAAAGTTTCGAGGAAGTAAACATAGCATTAGGGTTTTTTATTTCGTTTTATTTTATTTTATTTTTTTCTTTGTAGAATATTAAGCGAATGCTAAAAATTATGCCAAGGTATGAGGTTTGGAATTATGGGATTGAAAAATTAAACAATTAATTTTCCAAAGGAGAAAATTAGAATGTCATTAGGAAGAATAGGTAGGGGCAAAATCGTGAGACTATTCCAGGAAACTTTGAGGCAGTTATCCTCACTCGCAGGACCCAATCTCAGCCCACAAAATGGCACTTCGTCTCATGCCTCCCTTTCCATCTTTCACCGGTCGAAATCTGGCCATCGGAAAATCGCAGCCGCTGGTTAAACTAAAAATCTCCCTGCTCTTATCGTTCCAACAAGGTCACTTCACTCGACACTCTTTAACTCCCCACTTCTTCTTGGTTTCCGTTTACAAATAATGAAAAAAATTGGTGGTGGTAAATGTGATTGTGAGAAGTATTGGGCTCTGATTTTCCGGGGTGGTGATACAGTGCAAGAAGGAGTAGACGAGCGTGATGATAGTGCCGACAGATGTAGGTGTTATATTTATATAAATATATATATTATATTATTGGTTAAAATAAAGTGTAAGAAGAGTTATACTTTTGAAAATAAAGTGTAAGAAGGGTTACACTTTTAATGTGTGAATTAAACACATGATTAAATTTTGAAATGTTAGAAAACTTGAAAGGTTAAGGAAGACAATGAGTTTTCTCATCTTTGTAACTTTATAAAATTTAAGAGGTTAAGTGTAAAAAAGTTACACATTTGAGATTAAATCATGTTTAATGTGTGAATTAAACATATGATTTAATTTTTTGAATGTTACAAAGATGAAGTGATTGAGGAAGACAATGAGTTTTTTCTCATCCTTGTAACCTTTTTTCAACCCTAAGAGTGCTTTATAATGACTTTTCTTCTTTTTGAAATCTTATGCAGAAAAGTGAAAAAGCTTGATCAATCCCAAGACTATTTCCATTAGTTCCCTAAAGATTTCTAGAGATGGGAGGAAATAGAGTCTTTGGACAAAGTTCCAAGAACTTGTTTGAGCCTTTCTTGTGTTCTTCTTCTTCTTGTTCTTATTTTGTAACTTTGAGAGTTTTATTGTATCAAAGTGAGTGTTTAAGAGTATTTCTTTTCTTCATTATATCCAAAAAAATTTTAATATCAGTAGATACCACCATCGGTGGATTCGCCGACGACGCTTAGCCAGTTGCTCGTGCACTCGCCTCCGTCGTTGATTGCCTCATTTCGCACCCTAACGCACGTCTCTCTCTCTAACCCTAACTCAATAAGGGTGTTTTGGTCATTTACCGTTAATAGTTAGATTCCATCTCCACAGGTATTACTGTTGTTCCCTTGCATCTTGAGTTGCATTGGGTTATTTTTAATAAATAAGTTTAACTACGAAATTATGCTGCGTTTATGTATGAATTAATCAAGGATTAACAGTAATGAAGTACTGTGGCCCGGGGTTGAATCTTAATGGATGAGAGCCGGCCCAATTATTGAATGGGCCAAGAATATCTAGCCTTGACAAACGTAATGATCGGGCCCGTCCAAAATAAGTGGGCAATAGGACGGGTTAGTCCTGTGCCCATGGCTACCGTGGGATGGAAAATGCGAAAACTTTCTGCTTGGACTTATTTTTTAGTAGTCTAAAACATATACCTTAGCTATGGTCTATGGAGGACAGTGCAGCCTATGCTTAAGCATCTATTTCTGCAACTTTAGGTGCTTAATGCAGCAATGCTTTATTGGCCCGTGCCAAATGTGCTATATGTTGTAGGTTATGCTCTTGATCGATTTGCAGAAGGCTTATGGGCATTGCAGCCAGTTCACCAAAATAGAGTATGCTTCTATAAGCTTGTCTCATTTCTTGCATGTAATTATGTCATGTTTGCTGGCTGCTTAGTCTGTAATCTTACATTGGGCTTGTGATGTGAAGCAGGTGGGGTTGGTTCTTGATGCTGCAATAGAGGGGGAGCTTCGACTTCGCCATATGCAAGTGGCTGATGCGACAAGAGCTGCCCTTGGATTGCCTGTTTTGGAATATATTGTCACTGACACTCCTTTACTGGTATGCGTCCTTATCAGCTAGCAGATTAAAGACTAATGGAGCCAAATATCAACATACTGCTAATTGCCCATATCTTAAGTGGAGCTAAAGTAAAATATGCATGTTCCAGACAGATTACATAACATGTTTCATGTGCTGCAGACCTTTCCCTTTGCAAGACATGTTTTATGTGCTGCAGGCCTTTCTCTTTGATGACTAACTGCACTTCTTGTGAGATGCTTATTGATGACATGGGCATGATGCATTAGACCAAGGGTCATACACTTGGTGATTGATGAGTCAACATCATTTGTATTGTCTAATTATGATCTCTTTTCATGAGAACTGATGGACTTTTACAAAGTTTGTAGCAATGAAAATATTGCCCCTGCAATTCAGTAACTTTGCTTTTCTCTTCTCCTTTAAAAATTTTAAATGTAGTTTAGTATCAAAGTTTGTTTATTAATGGATTATCTCACATGTCATGTCATGGTTGGATAGCGAATTGCTGCTCAACGGTTGTTCTCATTTTCTCTGTTCTTGGCCAAATGTTGTCATTGCATTTAAGTACTTTGATTTTCATATCTATAACGTGTTTTATAGGTGGAGAAATGGGTTGATCCAAAGAGCGGGCAATCAACAGGGAGAATTAAGCATCCTGATTCACTACCGAGAGCTGTGCAGACTTTAGTTAACCGAACAAAGGTAAATGCTGTCGCAGTGGTGGGATGCTTTCTGATGATGATGTTGAAGACATGGATGATTATCGACAAGGGATGGTATGGAAATTATATTCTTGGGTACCATGCTGCATTTCTGTCACTATTTTGGACATAAAGAACAAATATCTCCTCCATGACAGCTGTTGAAGTTAAGGATATTAGTATCTATAATTGCTTAATTAACATCCAAAGTAATTTTCTAGTTATTTAAAATTCCCAAATATTCAAACAAATTCTAGAGCAAGAGCTAGTGCTTCTCCTCCCATTTGCTTTCTATTTTCCCACTCAAATTCAACAATAAATACTTCCAATTTATTGCTTGTGTTGCGGCTAACGCTTGTCATCATAATAGGATTGCCAACTTCCTCTTGTTCCCCCTTTTTCCTTATGGTGTCTTACATAAATAAAATTTTTTGAATTCACTCCCAAACTTTGAATTTTCATTTTTCATTTCTGAGTTGTTCTGAGTCCTACAAATTTGTGTCCACAATAGTGCATTGTCATGGCTATTGAATATGCAGGTACCAGACAAGAATTGAGGCATCTGTTATTTAGTCTAATGCCTTTTTCAGTTGACATAAAGTGTTGTATAAACATGATGCATATATACGGTGCTTATATTGTGATATGACTTTAGCTACTAAAACTCTTTTTCTCTTCTTCTCAAAGCGAGAAGAAGAAATTGGCATCTAGAGTTGAAAGATGCCGATTATTTAAGACTGAATCAATGTTGGGTTTTTGTGCTTCAAAGTTTGTATCTCATTCCTTCTCATTCTCTTTAACCCGCAGGGTATAGATGATTTGGCAGGAGTGGAGGCAGTTATAAGCCATCTGGTGGTAAAGGAATTCCAGATCCCTTGTGCACATGCACCTGCATTATCTCCCTTTCCTTTGAGCCTATCACTGTGTCCAAAATCAGCTGCCGAGGAGGTGAGTAATATCTTTTGAGGGCACAAAGAACTTATAGCTACATGAGAAGTGGTTTTTGTGGTTATAGAAAGGGACAGTAGGTATCTTTGTGTGAGTTTGCATGTGTGCACACCAGTGTTCATTTGTATAAACTGATGGGTGGGTAGGTAGGTGCATGTTTTCACCTATAGGGTGGATGTTGTTGTTTGTCTTTTCATTAGGACTAAATTCCATTGATTATCATTTGGACACTTCAGGCCAATGGTGTCAGTATGGAAAGTTGAATATTATATTCCTTACTGGGAACCTGATAGAAAGGTTTAATATGGTGATGGGGTTCCATAAAGATAATGTGGCTTATTTCATTAGGAAAACACTATTAACTATAAAGTCACTAAGCTAATAGTTCAAAAAGGTCGTCACTTCATGAAGGAGGAGATGAGAGATAAACCAGTATATTAACATTTGTTGCCTATTGATATAAAATTTGTGGCATTCACTACCACTAGGATCAAGAATATTCACCAAGCTTATGGTGTTCACTTTATTTATGATATGATATAGTTGGCCACGTTGATGTTATTAATAATTGTCCATTTATTATATCTGACCACTTAGGAGAGATTATAATAATGTCTTCGCCACACGCCCCACTAGATTATATCATTAGGTTTAGTGGTTGACACTTAGGAGATCCGCAAACATCTCTACACTTACCTTCCACTGCATCTGCCCATGAAAGCATCCACATTTATAATTTGGGCACCATACTCAAAAAGGTCTTCATTAATACTAATAGAAACAGCCCTAAAAGTATACAAAGGAATATATGTGACAGGAGAAAAGGAGCCAGAGAGACCAGCCCACCATGCCTAGACTCGACTCTTTATACTGGGTAGGTGATGCCATTTAGCAGTTAAGGGGAACCATATCTTTCTACCCTTGAAGCCCTATCCACAGTAGATGGGTCCATCTACTCAAAAAAAGTTTCAATTGTACAATATGGCTGTTTGGGATTCCTGCTGTCAAATCCAATTTTGATTTCTTTGAAGTACTTCATGAAATGATGAAAGGAAACAGAAAAATGGGGGGGAAACACAAGAAAAGCCAGTGCCAAGTCTCTCCTTAAAAGGAAAGAGGTCTGAAATTTCAAGAGACCATTAGATAAAAGTACAACTAAGTGGCAAACAGCAACTTAGATTGGGTGTCTTTGCCTAACCCAATACTCGATACTCAATAGCCCTGCCATATCTGCTGCTTCCATTGAGTGACTTTTTCAACCTTCAATCCATTGGAATGACTATTTCCTACTCTTAATCTTACAAATTTTTTATTGATGATGAAAAAATCAAACTAGGGTCCCAATCAGTGAGTAGTGGGAAGACTTTTCATACTGATGTGATTGATCCCTTTACCATACATTTTTCTTTGTCTTGGAATCTTGTGGACGGTAGATGGCCCGAAAGCTAATCGCAGGGAAGAAAAAATGATAAGAATTTGGGAAGAAACCAAATTTATGGTCCCATTTGTACATAATTTCTAACCATGCATTAAAGGCCAATGACCCTTCTCTTCATTGATTCCATGCCAAAATACAAGGAATATAAACATCCACCTCATTGTAGCTACACAAGAAGTAAAAATTCTAGACATGAAATTGATTTTATGGCTTTTGTATTTGACCAATTAATTTAGTTTATAAATAGACAAATGTTAGGGGATATTTTTCGTCATGCAAATTAACAAAAAAAAAAAATCTCATTATATATTTATAGTCTGTTTCACAATAATTTTAGAAAATACTTTCAATTTTTTTAAAAAAAAAGTTTAGGTGTTTAGCAAATTTTAAGAAACACTTTTAAAAATCTAAAAAATTACTTATAATGTTTTTTAAAGAAATAATTTATAGGTATTTTTCTTAAAAATATTTTTAAAAGAAAACTTATCTATTAAAAACAATTCAAATAAAAATATTATTGAAGACACTCTTACTCGTCATTCAAACAAAATAGAAAATGATCAACCATATTGAAAATTTTAAACTTATTTGAAATTTAACAAAAAACAAAAACAATAATTAAGAAGAGTCCTTGAAGATAATTCTCAATTACTTTCAAAAATAAATAATATCGTTTAGGAATTTATAGTGTTTTCAATTTATTTTTGTGAAGGTATCATGTATGACCTAAAACTTCTTCAAATATTCATTATATTTTTAATTATTTCTTAAAAATATTTGAAAAGATAAAAAAAAAAATAGATTGAGAAGATTTTAACTTTTTGACTAGATTTTTATTTTCAAAAATACTATAGAACTGTTTTTTAAAAATGTTCTTAATTTTTTTTCCAAAAAAAAAACTATTTTCAAAAACCTTCTCATAGTCTTATTTTTTATTTTATGGATGGAAAGTTAAAGAACAAAAGTGGCTGTCGGTAGATTCGGTACGTCCGGATTATTTTTCGAATAATACCTTTTAATAATATTTTTTAAAAATAATATAAAAATTAGAAATCCGCACTTTAGGGTAGGTGGGTGGATGTTCTTGTCACGCTCCTATTATTCTCCCAGACCAGCTTTTCACTTAGACGAGCATCACACAATACATAAAGCTTACACATCCCTGATACGTACTCATTCAGCAACCTACGCAATACTCTCTGGCCCATGGATATACTTATTTCTTTCCTTTTTTCTACTCCCAATGAGCTCACCATCATTTCAGGTTACTTTGACAATTCTTCAGTCTTCATCTTATCTAAAGAAGAAGATAGAAAAGAAAAAAAAAATGGAAAAAAAAAATGATTGTGGAAAACTATGAATAATTGACTTGGTATTGTTGTTCGAGGTTCAACTGGAGCCAGATTTGTCTAAATTAATAGAGATTAGACAATCTTCCTTCATACTTTGTGCCTCTCCGAGCTTCTGTTTAACAGTGTCAAGATTGGATGAACTTTCAACCTGCACAAAAGAATATCCGGATAGGTGGTCTAGACACACTCCTCCGAAGCTTAAATCAAATAGAGATAGTTTGAACTACTCAAGGGAGATAGTGAATATGCTAGCCTATGCGCCCATGCGTACCTTGTTTATGCTTTCGGAGGACTTTTATAATGCGTAAGAGATCATTACTGTAGTGCGGACTAAACACTTTGACCTTCTCTGTAATGATGATTGTTTTGCAAGTGATAGCCCAATCATCATAATTTTTGGGCGACTAATAGGTGTTGTTAGCTGATGTGTCATGACATTTGATCGTGTAGCCGTCTGTCCCTTCAACCTGTTGATGGCTTAGGGTTACGTGTAGCACTTAATTGACATGGACTTGAAGGTTATCAGAGGTTCCTTCAGTTGTTCCTAGGTCAGACGCAAATAATCACATAGGCCAATGGGCCTTGAAGGCTTGACTAGACAATCCTGTCCATCTAAGAAGCTCGGTCTCCTCTTGTCGCCTAGCCTTGTAGAAAATAAGGGCCTCATTGTGCCGGGGTACCAGATGAGCTGGTAGAGATTCAAATGGGATGTCCTGGACGGATTGCATGCTAGTGATAGTCGATCGAGGAGTCCGGGTAGGAAAAGGGACACGTGGAGGGGAGTTTCTCATAACAGGACACATGGAGGAGAGCCCCCATCGGTATGACTGGGTCTGAAAGATTGACTATGGAAGAGAACCACATTTCTTTATTCACATGGAAAAAAAATGATTAATTAGGTCACATCATGTTTACTCCTTGATTTTATTACTTTTGATACGTTTAATTTTATTGTTTTGTTTCTTGATTTTATTATTTATCCTAATTCGTTTGATTTAAATGTTTTTGAAAAAAGAGAAAAAAAAACATCAAATTTCAATGGATACTTCTTTGGTATCTTAAACATTTTCAAGTAGGAACACATAAAAATGCATCATAGAAAAAATGAAAGAAAAAAAAATCATGTAGGCATGATATTTGATTTTTTTTTAAAAAAAAAATTATTATTGGACTTAATTTTTTAACCATTCGCTCGTCCTTATTTTCATTGGGGCATTTTTTAAAGGTGACAAAATTTAATACAATTCATCAACATAATTCAAGTTCATCACACTTTTTACTGATTTATATAGAATATGTATAATCAAATTTGAATCAAATATGTTCAATCTGCATAACTAATTTAATAAATATGTAATTTTTTTTGTTAACTATATATATATATATATATGTAAACCTACTTTAAATTTATTTTTAAATAAATAGATGAGTCATAAATATATTAGTTTAAGGCATTAATTATATAGACTTCTATAAAACTTAACTCAACTTAATTATTATATAAGAGATTTTGATTATTAAATAGGTCAAATGAATTACACTACATATTACCCGTTATTAATTAGGTTGAATTTGGATGACCAATGAATTTAGAACAACAAAAATACAGCTTATCTACTTGCCCCTATTTTCCCCTATTATTTTTTAATACTATTTTAGAAGACATTGCCATATTTGAACTCCTTTTAAAGCTAATTCTACCCTTGTTATTATTTTATTTTCTTTTCAAAACATTAGAAATCCATTAATATTAACGAGATGAAGGACTTGTTTAATAACTATTTTCTAAAATAATTTTTTGTTATTTTGGAATGAAAAAACAAGAAAACATTTTTCATAACTGAAAATTATTTTTTGTTTTCTATTACTAAGAATATAAAATATGATATTTTTAGAAAATATTTTTTAATTGTTTTAACTTATTTTTTAATGGTTGTTTTAAAAAATAATTATATAAATATAAAATAAAACATTAGATATAAAAATTATTTTAAAAATATTTTAAGTTTCTAAATATATTTTTATTTTATAAAATATCATAGAATAATTTTTAAAATCTATTATTAAAAATTGTTTTTCAAAAATGTTTTCAGAGAGGAGACCAAGTCTTGTTTTTACGTTTTACTTTCATTGTCTACTTTAGGTTTTAACATAATTCTTGCATTTACTTTCATTGCCTACTTTAGGTTTTAACATAATTCTTGCATTATTTAGTCTTTTTTTATTTATTTATTTTGGAAACTTCGAAGCCCTCCAATCTCCACGAGGTCCACCTCCTTTCTTTCTCGAGAATCCCCCTTGGATGATATAAAATCTAACATCAAGCACAAGTTCATATCCGCACCCATCTCTCGTCCTCTTTCCCTCTCCCAACCCCCCTGCCTCTCTCTCTCTCTCTGCATGTAACCAAATTGAACATGATGGTTATGGAGAAAATTCTGCTGTTTCATCTCCTTTCTTTAGCTTTGTTGGGAGCTGTTGTAGAGGCTACACGGTCAGATGACAGACTGATAAACATATCACAGTTGAAAATGTTTGTTGATGAGCTTCCAGATATGCCAAAAATCCTCGGTTTCGACGTTGTCAATGGCGTTCCAGTTTCCAAGTCCCTGCAGATTGGCATGTTTTCGAAGAAATGGGTACGGTTTACTTTCCTTTTTTTTTTTTCCTTTTGTTTTGGGTTTTTTATTGCTTTCTAATTTTTTTAAGTGTTAAAACTACTATTGTTTTCCATTTTGAATCCGGTTCCATTCTGTGAGGCTAGGGGTATCTTGCTCTTCCCGATGTGCCCTTTTAACTTCAACGGGTGTCCTTTTTACTTACAGAAAGAGAGGGGAAAAGGATACAGAAGGCCATGTTAGTGGCTGCTTGTTTCTGCTTTCCTCCATTCCCTTATGAGATTCCAATCTGTTCTGGAAGCTACTAAAACAACTTAATGAGTTTTTTGCTTCTGGTGGCCATCATTTCATACTCTATTTGAGGTAGTTTTTCTTCTAGGGTTTTTGCTTTGGCTTCATTTGCATTTGGGAGGTATATTTAAAGAGGGGAAAAAATGGAAACCTAAAATTGGCCGACCTTTTATTTCTGCCGACTGTTTGTAGAAGTAGACTGCAGACACTCGTGACACTGTTGAACCAAAATATCATAGTCTTACTAGCTTCTGCCCACTGTCTAACCACAAAAATTATTTTCACCTTCAAAAATCAAATTATATCCATTAAAGTCTGAGATGGCATCTTTCAGCCTTATCCCTGTGGGGCTTCATTTTCTGAGTCAATGAAAAAATGTGAGAGTAGAAATCTTTGATTTCTCCGGATGTTGGAAAGTTTCATTCTTGTTTGTAAAGTCCAATAATCACTCTTTTGAAAAGTTAATAACACCTCACCTACATTCTAGTCTTCTTATTTATTTATTTTATATTTATAGAGTTCTTATTTTACCATGTCCAAATCTCTCGTGATGTCATGTATTATGCCAAAAGAATTTCGTTTAGACTCAGAGAACAACACCTTCCTGAAGAGATGACTGGGGTTTGAAATATTTCAAGGCAAATTATATCTGACGTGGCAATGTTTAACCTAGTGAACGGATTTTTTCCTTGACTTTAAATTTGTAATCAAGAAATGTTCCCGTTGGAGCAGCCCTAGTAACTGTGTAGTGGGTCCTCTCGGTTCTTTGTCATGATTCAGAAAAGGAAGAAAAAAAGAAGAAAAAAAGGTCATCTTACTCGACGGTTCTTATCTGGTCTTGCTGTGCAGAAATTCCACAGAGATCTCCCGCCGACCCGTGTATTTGCCTATGGTACTTCCAATAACACCGCAACGGTTCCTGGTCCAACCATCGAGGCCCTCTACGGAGTTGACACCTACGTGACGTGGCGAAATTACCTCCCATCAAAACACATCTTACCCTGGGACCGCAACCATCCCAACTGCCATTCCCGCCACGAAGAAGGGCGTCCCAACGGTGGTTCATCTCCACGGTGGCATCGACGAACCCCAGAGCGATGGAAACGCCAACTCATGGTTCACCCGTGGCTTCAGAGAAAGAGGCCCCACCTGGACCCAAAAGAAGTACCACTACTACAACATCCAGCAACCAGGCAATATGTGGTACCATGATCATGCAATGGGTTTGACTCGAGTCAACCTTCTGGCTGGCTTTGATTGGGGCCTACATCATCCGTCATCCTGATATTGAGTCCCCACTCGGACTCCCTCATGGAAAGGAGTTTGATCGACCCTTGATCGTATTCGATCGAAGCTTTCGCACCGATGGCTCCATCTACATGAATAGAACAGGAAACAATCCCTCCATTCATCCACAATGGCAGCCGGAGTATTTTGGTGATGCAATCATAGTCAACGGAAAAGCCTGGCCACGTTTGACAGTACGACGTCGTAAATATAGATTCCGCATCATCAACGCAAGCAACGCTCGCTTCTTCGAGTTCTTCTTCACCAACGGTCTACGATTCATCCACGTCGGCTCCGACTCATCTTATAACAAACGTCCGGTCATGATAAAAAAAATCCTCCTGGCCCCATCAGAGATCGTCGATGTGATTGTTGACTTTTCGGAGTCGAAATCCGATTCGGCTATTCTAGCAAACGGTGCGGCTTATCCCTACCCAAGTGGCGACCCAGTCAACAAGTTCAACGGTAATGTGATGAAGTTCATCATCAAGCGGCAACGCGAGGTTGACACGTCGCGGGTCCCAAAGAGATTGATAAAATACCCATCACCCGATTTATCCAATGCAGCAGCAACACGGTACATAGCAATGTACGAGTACACGAGCCCCACCGATGAGCCAACCCATCTGTTTTGAACGGAAAAGCGTACGAAGATCCGGCGACGGAGACACCCAAAGAGGGAACCAGTGAGATCTGGAACGTGATCATCTGACGGAGGATAATCACCCGCTGCACATCACCTGGGGCTGTTCGTGGTGTTAGAACAGAGAAAGCTGGTGGACGTGGAAAAGTTCAAGGAGTGCATGTTGAAGATCAACAATGCCGTCAAGTGCCAGATAAGCAAGTATGCACGTGGCAACATAACAGCAGTGCCAGCTCACGAGCAGGGTTGGAAAAATGTGTTCAAGATGACGCCGGGGTATGTGACCAAGATACTGGTGAGATTTGCTTACATACACTCCAACGCATCGTATCCGTTCGATGCATCCGCAGAGCCTGGTTACGTGTACCATTGCCACGTAAGTATCTTATTCCGCTTTTCAATCTGAATTACTCCAAGCATGGAATCGTTTTGATTACTTTCAAGAAGTAACACAACTTATACAACCAGTTGTTAGTTCTGATAAAATGGTGAAAATTTATTCAAAAAATTCTTTAAGGTTGTACTTTTTTATAAAAGAAAAAAGAAGTTCTGTTTGAATTTGAATGGGCGTCAGGAAATCATGACTGCTGCCATGCAGATTCCAAATAGAGCTTTCATATCACGGATGCTCTGTAATCTCAATTTGTCTTTTGCCTGGGTCCAAATGCAGGCCACTTCACTACTTCCAAAGACGCTCCCTTCCATAATCTCATCCATATTTTCCTGAATTATTCCCTTGCCTGTTGTTTTCATCTAAATTCATACAAAACTACAAAGGCGAAAAAACAGAACAAGGAAAGAAAGACACTTCCTTCTGGGCATAATCCAACTGGGAAAATCTTGAGTTTTATTGCAATGAGTAAAATAAACCCCTGAAACGCACTTAATGTAGGATTCTTATTAGAGACATTCGATCGAGTATGTAATTAGAAGAGCTCTCCTTGAAGTTCATCATGAAGAAGGGAGAGCACATATTATAGACATGTACAACGCTGTCTCTGGGTCACATTGTAGTACTGTCTCATTGTTTCCTCTTTAATATTATTGTATTCAATATCTATTTCTTAAATTAATTGCAAACTTCAGCAATATTTCTTTACTCCTCGGGCATAGAGCTCTCATTTTGAAATTTCTCTCACCAGTGACAATAGAAAGTTATGTATATCCTAAGCTCTGGTCTAGATGAGGATTTGTGTGTATGTTTTTAGCTCTAGAGAGTCATTATCCTGAATTACCCTGAGAGATTTGTTTTACAATCTTTCTGTGTTAATTTAGAGTAATTTATAAGATTAATGATTCAAAGTCTAAAAAATATCGCTTTTCAATCTATATTTTTTAAATGATCGCTTGTGAAATAGTAGATGGTGAACCTTACTTCGTTAAACCTAGGAGTTAGGTGCACACTCGATAACAATGGGTAATTTTGGTTTTTTACGTTTATGTAGTTTTTAAATTTTATTAGACAATAATATTACTTTTGTTTTGTAATATTATAAAAAACAATGTGACTTTTAAGATGAAATTTTTACATAAATAATACACAAACACCACTCAAATCTTAAATACTTAATATCTCAATTTATTTACTTACCAAGGGATTAGAATTTATAGTATGATTAGCTCACAATTAAGATTGTATACACTACATTTGGAGGCACTTGGAGCATCTAATAATCTATTTGTCTTTTCTTTTTTTAGTTTGGTTTATTCCTAGTGTAAAAAAGTAGCTCTCTATGATCATATTAAGTTCCAATAATGTGTTATTTTAATTATTTTTTAATATTTTAAAAAATATTATAATTGTATTATTGTAATAAAATGTTATTAATAAAAAGATATCTAATTTTCTGTGATGTGTTAGTTATATTATGAAAAGATTATGGAGTTCGAATATTTTATATGAGAAAATTTGTGTTATTTTTTGAGGTCTATCCTTACATAAATATTATTGATTATGCCGTATACAAATACTATACAATTATACTTCAAAGAAAATAATTTATAAGTAGATTGTAAAAAGGGTATACACAAAAATATTTGTATACTAGATTGGAGTGGCCTATCTCCTGCTTTTTAGATATTATCTTACATGGTATAAATTTAGAATACTCTCTCTTTGTTCTTTTAGATATATCGAAGTTTAGTTACTAAGGAGTTTTCGCATATATTATTTGAGACTTTAAAAAATATAATTTATCAATAGGCACAATATAATATTTTAATATAGAATATATTATAAACTAAATATTAAAACATATTTTATTAAATTTATTTTCACTATAATAATAATATTAATATTTACAATTATTTCCATTATTCTCTTTACATAGAATCGAAGTCAAACACCCACAACACAATTGTCTGCAGTAATAATAAAAAGTTTTTTAGGGTTATTTTTACATATTATTTTAAACTTAAATATGATTGTAACATATCTCACGTAAGAATTATTGAGGGCGTAGAGTGATAAAAATGAGAGATACTCCAAGGGTTATGAGGTTTGGGATTAAAGTGGGTATTTGAAATATAAATCATGGATATATTCCCAAAGGAGAAAATCAGATGTGATCTAACTGCGTCATCAGGAAGAATAGGTAAGGGGCAAAAATCACGTGAGACTATACCACAGGTGGATTAAGCTTTTGAGGGCCGAGCAGAGACGTAGCTAGAATCGAGAGGCAGTTATCTCACTCGCAGACTCATCTCCAGCACATTCTTATAGATCGCTTTTGAAACTGAAACATCGTAACTCATTATTGCTCATGCCTTTCCTATTAACTATGTAGCAGAAATGTTAAGTTACGATTAATCTTGTTATGACTCAAAGCTTTTTCACCGGTTCGAAATCTGGCCTCCGGAAGAAATCGCATGGACCTAACGCTTGGTTTAATTTATCTAAACATCTTATCTGTCTATTGTTTCATTAATCCATCTACCAACAAGGTCACTTCATCTCGCTCATCTCTTTAACTCCCACTATTTCATGAGTTATTTTACGTTTACAAATTTTATGAAAATAACTGATTTGATTATATGTTAGTAGGAGTTAAGTCTTAGGGAGGATCTCTCTCGATTCTTTTGTTAGTTTTACACACGAGAGGATGGTTAGCGATATATGTCAAGGCCGTTTTAGACGGCTAGTGAAGAGTATGATATATTTGAAGTACACATTTGATAAATTTGAGCCATTTTTGTAGATTCACCTTATTTGTTTTTTTTTCTTTTTATTTACATTTTATTTTTCAAACCTCCTAGTATGTAATCAAACCATTCGGTGGATTTTCCGGGCGAACGCTTTAGCCAGTTTAACTCGTTGGCACGTTCTGACCTCCGTCGTGTTATTTTGATGAGCCTATTTTCGGTCTTTCTTTCAACGTAACCACGTACGTCTAATTTTTCTCTTTCTCTATAGCAAGTCTAATATATAGTGTTTTGGTGGGTCATTCTTAACTTCTCTGGTTTGAATTTAATTATGTTTTCCGAATTTTTTCTTCAACTAGGTATTTACTTGGGGATTTTTATCTCTTCAATAGTATTCATCTATTCATTGAGTTTGATCAAATGGTGGTGTTATATTGTTTTTAATAAATAAAGTTTTAATCACTTAACGTATAGTTAATTATGTGCGTTTATTGTGATATTAATTCAAGGATTAACAGTAATGAAGTCTGTGGCCGGGGGCTGAAATCTTAATGGATGAGGGCACGGCCCAATTGTTGAATTGGCCAAGAAAACTTTGATGTCGAAAGCTATGACAGCACAAACCCACCGCTATATACTGGATCGGAGTCCTGCAATTATTAAGCTCTGTGGTAAATCTAGTGAGCGTGTGATAGTACGCTGCATGCCCATAGAGGCTAACGCGGAGGGCTAGGTGGATGGAAAAAGTTTCGTCGGATGTCAATACTATCGGACTTCTACTGGGAACGTAGTTTATTCACCTAAAAGATACTATATTTCTATATGTATCTCTCAGTATATAGGTTATATTGGTCTAATGTGACGACAGATGCATCAGACTTACATTGCTATATAAGTCACATAGTGTATCTTAATATTCACTGTCCAAAATTACTATTATCTAATGTGTGAACAATTAAATAGTTATGACAAGAGCTGTTGTACTCCGGTGCCATATTTGTCTAGTTGAATATATATGTTGATCTATAAGTGATATTATGCTTCTGATTGAGAGTAAATCGATAAGAGGACCACGAAAGGCACTTTTAAGGAAATCGAGAATAACTAGAGGAGGCTATATGCTCTTAGATTTCAGACGCAAAATGTGTTCATCATTCCATAATTAAAGTCTTGAGTTCTCATTACCTTGTTATTGTAATTACATGTCCATGTTTGCCTCGGCTATTTTTGATGTCTGTCACTTACTTACATTTGAGGCTTGTGTTTGGGGGTCCCGTTTTATGGTCGCTGTTGTCAGTGTATTGTTGTTCTTTCTTGCATATTATTGCTTATTGTCCATATTAACTAGAGGTGCAGTGTAAACGATTCGA
The DNA here is from genome assembly GCA_037355405.1 of Vitis amurensis. Classification (NCBI taxonomy): domain Eukaryota; kingdom Viridiplantae; phylum Streptophyta; class Magnoliopsida; order Vitales; family Vitaceae; genus Vitis; species Vitis amurensis. The sequence continues at coordinate 2,321 of JBAPGN010001660.1, read as the reverse complement.
TCTAATTCGCACGACATTAATATGCACTGAAGTCGAGAGGTTTGACTTGATTTGAGATATACCCGAGCGCCTTTTAGATTGTGGCACACCGTTTTAGTTTTTGGTAATTTCAAAATGATCACATTCTTTCAGAGATCTCAACACGTTATATGTTAAGGGTTAATTGGTGAATAATTTTAAAGTTTAACGCTCACAAGTTAAACAGTTATAGCAAAGATTTAATATAGTACAAATGGGATAACCAAACTAAATGCAATACATTATCTGTTATATGAATTTGCCCCTATCATAATTTATCTTAAAGTTGGACGCGCATAGGTTTTACATTAAAAGTCGAAAATTTGTTATTACCATGACGAGATTACATAACGAGTTTTTTTAGGCAATTGGGATTGCTATAAGTCATTGAGGCACCTTTTCCTTGGTCATAGTTCATGGTTAATTATCTAGAGTCTGTGCTGCATGCGCTAATGTTTTTTTCTAATTTGATGTAGAGAACATGCACTTTACTTTGTGATGCTTTATTGGAGTTCTGACATTAGAGGCATGAAATTGTGATGTTAAAGATCTAAAGGGCGATAGATATGGAAACTTACTGGGTTGATAGTTTGATTATTATGAAAGAATAGGTCCGACATCATTTGCCTATTTGTTGTTATTATTTATGTATATCTGATATCTTCATGAGAAACTGAAACAGGACAATTTATGACAACACGATAATATTGTTGCTATATTTAAATTTTTGGCCAGTAAAAACTATTGCAAATTCAAATAATACATTCTGCTTTTTCTCTTCTTCATATTTGTTGATGAAGAATGTTTAATGTAGTTTAGCATATAAAACATAAGTAGTATTAGATTGTAAGTTAATTGGGAATTGATACATTCACACGGACAATGTGCGTATGAAGTTGGGACCATAGGCGAATGCCTGATAACTAAAGAGTGGTTCACGATCAATTTAGTCAGCTGTTGATTTGTGGGGAGGAGCGAAAATTGTCGGGATACATAAGTCATTAAGTTAAGGCACATCTTTGAATTTTCATTAGATAGCTCAGAGTCCACCTTACGAAATTGGTATACGTGAGACTAGCAGCATGAGTTTCATATTACATTATCCCAGGGTGTTCTTAATAGGTGGTGATGCATGGGTATTCTGATACCCAAAGCAGTCGGCGCAATCACACACAGGAAAGAGCACACTTATAGCATCTGATTCACTACGCGTTTAAACATTGTGATGCTGTTGCTGATAACTATAGTTAGAGATGACGCAAAGGTTACAGTTGCTGTTGCAGTTTGGTGGATGGTATTTACTGTTTATACTTGATTATATGAATGGTATGATAGAATATTGGAGAGGGATCGACCGATAAGGTGAGGAATTGTATGGTATGGAATTATAATTCTTTTGGGTACAAATGCTGCTATTTCTTGTCAGCTACTATTTGGACATAAGAAGAACAAAATCTCCTTCCATGACAGCCTGTGAAGGATATTAAGTATCTATTAAATTGCTTTAATTTCACATACCAAACGTAATTTTCTAGTTTTTTAAAATTATACAAATATTCAAACAAATTCTAGAGCAGAGGTAGTGCTTCTCTCTCCATCTTGCTATCTAATTGTTTTCCTACCATATCCGAATAAATTTGCTCACAAATAATTAGAGATCTTGTGTGAGGCTAAGCGCTATGTCCATCATAATAAGGATTGAGGCCAACTGTACGCTCTTAGTTGCCCCTTTTTTCCTTAATGGTGTCTTACATAAATCAAATTTTTTGGAAATTCACTCCCAAACTTTGAATTTTCATTTTTCATTTCCTAGTTGTTTGAGTCCTACAAATTTGGTGTCCAATAGTGCAAATTGCCCCATAGGCGAGTATGCGGTGCAATTGCAAGACAGAGCCGGAATTAGAGGCCATCTGTGTATTTAGTCTAATGCCTTTTTCAGTTGACGTAAAAGTATGTTATACAACATCGATGCATAATATACGGGTGGCTTGATAGTTGTTGATACGTGGACTTAAGCTACCTAAACTACTGTATTTTCTCGTTCGTACTCAAAGCGAGAAGAAAGAAAATTGGCATCTAGAGTTGAAAGTGGCCGATATTTAAAGACTGAATCACATGTTGGAGTTTTTGCTGCTTTCAAAAAGTTTGTATCTCATTCCTTCCTCATTCTCTTTAAACCCAGCAGGGTATAGTGAATTTGGCAAGGAAGGGGAGGCAGTTTGTCCATCTGGTGGTGAAGGAATCCAGTCCCTGTGGCACATGCACCTGCATTATCTCCCTCCTTATCTTTGAGCTTAGTCGAA
>JBAPGN010001659.1:0-19193 GCA_037355405.1 Vitis amurensis | reverse complement strand
AGAGACAGATCCACTTTCTTCACCTCAAACCCGGAGTATCCGCAACCTACTACCTTTCGTTACTGTTTTTCCTCAGATACAACACGTAGAGGAATTGGAGGCAATCCCTGTCGCTCGTCCTAACATGGTATATTTTCATCTTATTTATATGAAAGAATACAATACAGCCAAACAACACTCATCCGAGTTTGGCTCAAAAACAAAGAAAAGTTGTTTTATAATGTATTGTATACTCCCAATAAATCAATCATCTACTAGATCTGTTGCATGTGACCATATAAGATGCATAGCTGCAGCCAATTTGTATGGCTCGATAAATTCTGGTCTCAGTTGGAGCCTTTTTATAAAACAAACACGTAATGGTACCGTCTATGTAAATGTTAAACTTTTGAACAAATAAAAGAAGGTCAATAAAGAATGCATATTTCGTTGTATCGATATCCTATTCCAATTCTCACGATCATAGGGGAGTCTGAACCCAAATGCTTAACACATCGCTACTAACAATGTGTAGGCAGAACAATGCTGGTTAGAGCAATCTGAAGAACCTTTGTTCACCCTTCCCACTGAAATACACAACTGCAGCTTCTTTGTTATTGTCTTGTGGGAGATCCATTGCAAATAAGTCATTCCCTTCTTCCCTCTTCTTGAAATTGCCAATGCCTTGGTATGTGTACACTCAGTCCGCGTTGTCAGTGATGCTGAATTCAAAAAAAATGCTGAAAAAATCATATAATAGAGTGGGGATTTCTGCTACAGACATAATACAAAAAAACAACCCTTGCATCTCATGTAGTTCCATCTTGTTTCCTAGTTGTGTTGTCAGGATCAGAGTAAATCGAAATGTCTTACGCAGCTATGTGTCGTCTAGTGCTTTGGTTTTGCCTCTAGAACCACTGGCACGGAAGAGAGAGTTTATGGGATGGAGTCCACACCAATGATTGTCAGACTGTTCTATATGCCCATATATCACATCTCAATCCACCACCACTGACCAGGAGTACCCATGCTGGATCTCCCACAGCCTCTGCGTACGGCATGCCGCACAAACATGTGCTGTGCTGCCAAATCCTTCACCTCTCGCTGCCTCACCTTACACTTATGTGCCTTACAACAACTACTCGTTCTCACGCCTATGCCTTGTCTTCAAATCCCCATCTCTATCTTATTTCTATGTTCTTTTTGTTTGGTTTGTTTCCCTTTCACCTGGTTGAAGGACATGTCAGATAATGCTATCTTGTAGTTAGTTTGATGTAGAGATGTTGAAATCTTACAAGTATGTTCAGCTATAGTGTGTAGGAGTCATATATGTGTCCCCTTGTCAAGAGCGTTTTCTTTTCATGCTCAATTTTTTGCGTTTTGTTGTGTGTGCTTGTAAAGTGTGAAACACAATTTTGATGATGGAAGTTGCAGACATGAGACTGAGTGTTGTCTTGGATGTTTTAATCAGGAGACAGAGAGTTAACGGCTTTCTCCATGGTGTTCTTCATATTATGCTCCTGTTTGTTTTGTTTTCTGCAATGTGATTGGCTAGCACAATGGTCCTCATACATTTCTTTAACGGATAAAGTGTAACTTGGGTTAAGTTTTGTACTCGATTATTTGTTGGACCTTCATCTTAGTTATTTAGTTATATTTATAGGTAAGATCTATGATCTCTATCATGAAGATTTGCATTCTGATTTAGTACCAAGTAGTTCCTGGAAAAAATATAGATGAGAAGACTTGGTTCAGCTGAATGTAAATAAAAAGCTGTTTCAACTATGTATATACAAAGCCCCTCATCTTTACCTAAAACTGAAATTGTCTGTGCTGTCCTCCATGGGGACCTCTAAAAAATTCAAATTGAAAACCAACTTTAGATACTATTAAAGAAAATATGTCATCAAACAACAACAATCAATTTAAGACATTTTCAATTTACAACTGAGGCCGGTCCCAACTGATTTGTCCACCATTTTTCCACACTGATAAAACCCACCTTGGGACCAACTCCACCCACTACCTTCTATTATTATATATAGAAGGTGACGTATTTTCTTTTTCCATGTCAGTTTCATTTTTCTTATTTTTAACAAAAAAAAAAAAAAAAAAAAGATATTTTTGCCATTTCCTTTTCACCGCCCACTGCACAAATTCCTATTCGTTTTTTTATTTTTTCTCTATTGTGTCCTTCCTCTTCTCTATATTTTCTGTTATCCTTTTATTGGAATGGAGAGAAAAAGTGGGAAAAATTTTAGGGAGAGGATGAAGAGGAAGAATTTTTTTTAAAAAAAAAAGAAAAAAAAGAAAAAGGAAAGGAAAGGCAGATGTGGTTAAGCGTGATAAATATTGTAATTATTTTTGAAAATAGAGGGCCATGTTGGTCGGTGTAAATTAACATACCCTAAGGCATCCCATGCGTACTGTTCCTGCTGAAAGACAAAAACACCCTCAATACTGCATAAAATTGCATCGCCAAACAGAAACCACTTTTTTTCTCAATTTCATAGAGATTGTAAACCAGTGGCATCTTGAAAAATATTCCCAATTTTAAGGCATCGAAGTCTTCCAGATAATACCTGCCCCTATGTGAAGAGATCCACGATACTCCCTGCGCTTATATAAAGAGACCCACCAAACCCACTGTGCACATTACCAAACACATACTGAGAGCTCTCTGCATATCACTAATCCCTCCGCTAGGTTCAGCCCAGGCAAATGGGATAAGGTTGTCTTTGATTGATTTCCTCTTAAATTCAATCTTTTTGTATTTAAATGAAACCAGAATCATTTGGAAACAATCTCAAAGATTTTTGATCTTTCGTCATGGTTCTCATTAATTGTTGAAAGAAAAAGCTTCACTTTCCGGTGGGTAGACATGTTCTAAAAAGTCGTTGAAATCCAGGGTACTTAACACTGATTATTTTTTTTTTTTTGAAAACTGCCAGCTTAACCTCAGAATGGAACTGGGCCTGGAGCACGAAAGTCCATGCTAGTAGCTATAGGCAGAAGTTATGTTTTCGGCGGCGACTCACGCCACGTGTACTGTCACAACGACACCACGTCTTTGACTACAGGATGACTGGTCCGTCGCAACCGTCACCGTCGACGTCCTGCCGCCACTTATCGGCGTTGAATGGCGGCAGTCGTGGGACCATCTACGTCTCGGGGCAGGACGGCAACACAAGAATAACGACTCTACTCTTCGACATCATTTAGCAACAGTGGACCTACTTCACAGTGTACGCCGGACATCCCATCGGAACTACCATTCGATCGCCGCGAGCATCCGCGCGTCTACGTGTTGGTGGCTGCCGGCTCGCCGCGCTCAAGATTATGGGCCTTTGATGTTGTTGAGAAGGGTTGAAAATTCCGCCCTAGGTGACGTGGCCTGCAAGGGAAAGGGGATGGGCCTGGCAGGGCCGAGAAGGAAAATTTGGTTGTGACGGTTCTCGAGGGAGACGGACGAACGTCATGTTTACTTGGCCGCACTGAAAGGGCCCAAGTGATACCAAGGGTAAAACCGGCCCAGAGTGTGTTTCGTCCCTTGTAATGAAAATACATATCAAGGTGGCGAAGTAACGCAGTGATCAGGTCACTCGGTCCCGAAAATTTCCCGGCGAGGTTTAGCATTGGAACACTGCATAATTTAGTGTGGATAAAAAGGGGCCGACACGGGATAACCAGTCCGGTCCACTGGGGATGTGTGCATTTTCTGCTGGACAATTGCATGACAAGGAGGGGACTATTGGTATATTGGTGGTAAACTCGCTAGTAACGATCGGCTCGATGACATTTTCTTTTTGATTCCTTGTTTGGATGTGAATGAAAAATAATTATCTCGATTGTGTAGCAATATGTGCTAGTCTTTTGTGTGCTTGCAGGGACTCCGTTTGTGTGCATTGCAATTGTGGCGGTAGATTTGTTTTTGTGAATGTAGTGCTTATATGCAGCTGTAATTATATGAATAATGCTGTGTTTTTCTATAGGTTTCGGCTTTTTAAATTTTAATCGTTGTTTCAATAAGCTTGTGTGTTAGCTTTTACAAAACTCTGCATGCTTGGAAGAGTTGTGAGTAGATAGATTTGTTATGAAGCTTCTCCCAAAGATGATAATTAATTTGTAAGCTTCCTTTTGTGTGAATATTATCCATTCTATTCTATGCGGATATCCCTCTTAGGTCCAATGATCATTTACCATTTTCGTCTTTTAAAACGTGTCTATATGATTAAAAGGAATTCATACATATATAATGACATGAACTTTTGTTCTACTACTATGAGATATGACAATAGTTAAACTCATGGAAATAGATTTTCACTACGAAATGCTTCATACCTTGGTCAAGGACACGGTGTGATTAATGCAAATATCTTTCCCGGCCTCTATGTCATCCGCCACCTTCATGAAAAACCTATGGAACAAATCGTCCATGATCCCGTCTCCAAAATGACTTATTAGAAGCGGTTCTGCAACGGCCCTCATGCCCATTACCACATACTTGGCTCTTTCAAATCTGTTGAACACTAGGTCCTTGTTCCCATCATCAATGTGTGCGTCCCAATCCAGCCTGAAAGTTTCAAGGCGGAGAAGATTGAAGGAACCTTCTCTTCGAACCACATCCCTTACTTCCTCTGCTGTAGGCATATACAATGGAATATTGCATCGGTCTAACTTGGATTCTTGAACAAACCCCTGTATGGTGAATCAAGCACGGTGTTAGCATAATGCATGGTAATTTAACTCCAAGAAATGATTCCAAATTTGTACCTCTATGACAAGATCATTTAGGCTGATACTAATTAATTCCCAGATTTTGCAGAAATGTTTGGGTTCACTGCCTAGCAGGGTAAGGAGCATTCGACCTCCCGGAATGATCTCCTGGGAGCGTAGTTTCAGAAATGCAGTGAAATCTCTCTCAAATTGATTCAAGTAGGCTCTATGGACACCAGGAGGACTTGTCTCTGCTATGTGGATATTCCCTTTGTTCAATGGAGTACCCGATTCACTCACCAGCCCTTCAGGTACCTGTTACAATTGTCTGTCATGGTTCGTGTCTAATTCTACATATATATGTGTTCTACTATGGTCATGGACCTCTTATCGGTTTTTGTGAAAATAACAACGGTTGGATTTTATAGAAATATTGAGAAAAATTTTGATAAAAAATACGATGGAAATAAATCGAAACAGAAAAACTCTAAAAATTGATTAAAAAAAAAAATGTAATAAGAGATAGGAGACCAAATAATACCACTAACCTGAGAGAGCCAATGCAGACCATAGGAAGAATGAACAAAGTGGATAGAATGGTCAGGAAACAGCCTCTTATGGAAAGATCCTGGCATTCCTGCAATCAAACATTCTCCAAACTTCTCCCCCTCCTTCTCCTTCTCCTTCTCTAGTTTCTCATAGAAGCTCCCCAAGGACCTAAAAATGGAGTTGAAATCATTATGTGGAAGATCATTCAAGAACACTTGAAACATAGGTGGTTTCCGGCTCAACCGAACACAGCTTCTGCCGATACACTCCACAATCTCCCATAAGGGTAAAAGGGTGTTGGGCCCCGAAGAGCATCCTAAGTCTGCAATTTTTAGACACTCAGGGAAGGTGGTGCAGTATAGCTCTGTGATGCTTTCTTCCAGGATGGGCTTCACCTCCAATCACCTTTTTCTGCAACAAGAAAGAGAATCCATTCAATTTCTTCTGGTACAGAAATAAATTGGTAGAGAGAGAGAGAGAGAGAGAGAGAGAGACTTGGAATAGTGAGTTATTAGCATAGCTGGTTTCTCCATCTCCTCCATTCATACAAAGAACTTGCTGTACTTCCATGGCTGCCCTCAGTTGCTTTGAATTTTTTTTCTTTTCATACAAATAATTATCGCTTTATAAAAGTGCAGGGCCACAGTCATGCGCTGTAACAACTTTGTCGCTGCTCATATCATCATGCCTTGAATGGCCCATTCAAGGACGATAATGGGAGTGTAAGGTTAATCAACTTGAAACAAGATTATGATGGTCTTGGCCTAATGTCATTAGATATATATATATATATATATATATCAACTTGCAACAAGATTACGATGGTCTTGGCCTGGTGTCATTATATATATAAAATTATTTTTTAATTTGATTATATATATAATCGGGTGAGGCATATGATTCCACTGACCATGATGAATCGTCGTTGTCACCATGCCGATTGGTGTGGATCAATCACATGTCCTTTGTTGCAGGCATTTGGACAGTAATTTGCATGCAAAATATATTAAAATTTTACATGTTTTGATGCTTGATATTGTTAGATTGTGAAGCAATAAGTTTTGTTGCACTTTGCAAAGAATGCCGGGGATTGAACTTCCTGTTGAGCTTGTAGGGATTGAACTCGTGGAGATTGTTGAGTGTTGGTACACTCTATGAACGAAAGGATCACATTGATTGTCGAACCACGTTAAAATCTTGTGTTTTTCTTAATTTTCTATTCGTAGGCATGGTTTTGATTAATAAATACTTTCCCCTGCCTTCCATCTTTGTTGGAACATATGCCCATCAAGGAAATTGTAGTGCTAATATGTGATCAATGAATAACCAAATGGATTTCATTGATGACATGTTGAATAGACTTCAAAGAAAAGGAAATGACATTTGAAAGAGAATTAGATAAGAGAAAACGGAATTAAAAAGGGAATAAAAGCTTATTGCTTTGAAGTGTTTACTAACCGACATGGAATTATTTTTGAAAATTAGAAGTTATAATTATAGTTTTTGAGAATACATGGTTTTTAAATTTGCTCTAATGGGCAAATATTTATTTGAATGGTTTTAAATATTTATATTAAAATATTTAGGATGACACGTTCACCCCTTTCTATCCATAGTTGGTAAACTTCCATTCCTGGACAAGGAGATGACCAGGTTAGTATAAATTCCTTTTCCCATCTCAATATTCTCCACCACCTTCATAAAGAATCTATGGAACAAGCTGTCCATCACCGCACCTCCAAAATGACTTGCTAGAATGGGTTCTCCAACGGCCCTAATGTACATCACAACATACTTGGCTCTTCCATATTTATCAAACACTTGGTCTTTGTTACCGTCATCAATATTATCATCCCAGTCTAGCTTGAATGTTTCAAGTCGTAGTAGAGTAAATGAACTTTCTCTCTGAATCACACTCCTTACTTGCTCTGGAGAAGGCATAAATAGTGGAATATTGAACGAGTCTAACTCCGATTCTTGAATTGAACCCTATATATTGAATTAAGCAAATCTGTCAATCTAAGGTACAAATCTGCATATAAATTATAGAGAGGGAGGGAGAGATGTACCTCTGTGACCATATCCTTTAATGTCATACTAATCAACTCACAGATTTTGTAGAGACCGTCGGTGGAAGAATTCTGGCCATTTCCATCACTTCCCATGAGAGTAAGGAGCATGTGGCCTCCAGGAATAATCTCTTGGGAGCGTAATCTCAGAAATGCTGTGAAATCTCTCTCGAATTGGTTCAAGTAGGCTTTGTGAACACTGGGAGGAGTTGTCACCGTTAAGTGGATGTTCCCTTTATTCAATGGAGTCCCCGATTCACTCACCAGCCCTTCAGGTACCTGTTACACATTCTCCCTCATGTTTCATGGAGTTTGATGGAAATGATGAACAAAGATTTAGTGATCTTGGAACCACTACTGACCTGGGAGAGCCAATGCAGACTGTAGGAAGAGTGAAAAAAGTGGATGGAGCGGTCAGGGAAGAGCCTTCTATGGAAAGAGCCTGGCACTCCGGCGATGAAACACTGTCTAGACATCCCTTCCTTTTCCTTCTCAATCCTCTCGTAGAATCTCCCCAAGGACTTGAAAATGGCGTTGAAATCATTCTGTGGAAGATCATTCAGGAAGATTTGAAAGGCGGGTGGCTCACGGCTGAACCGACTGCAAGTTGCACGGATGCAGTCTATGATCTCCCACAGTGGCAGGAAGGTGTTGGGTCCTGAAGAGCAGCCCAGATCAGCAATTTTCAGACACTCTGAGAAGGTTTTGCAGTAGAGCTCTGTGATGCTCTCCTCTAGTATGGGTTTCACCTCCAATATCACCTTTTTCTGCAGGAAGAAGAAGAGAAAATCAAATCATTTGTGAGAGGAATAGACCATCTAAGAGTCTTGGAACATGATCAGTGAGCAAGAGAGAGGGAGAGAGGGAGAGACTTGAAGCAGTGAGTTATTGGCGTAGCTGGCTTCTCCATCTCCTCCTTTCATGCAAAGAACTTGCTGTACTTCCATGGCTGCGCCACCACCCTGTTCAATCCACCCCCACCCTGATCATCTTCTGTGTTTTTAAGGTGAACTAATGGAGGCGATCGAGGACATGGGGTTTCTCATGGCCAAATTCCCGACCCACCATCGATGCTATATTGAGAAAAAGCGGACCCACATTGCTTTCCTTTCCTGTTCAACCATGTGAAAAATTGTACTACTAGATTACTTGATATCATTATGATATCATTATTAGGGTAATGGTATCGAACTTTTCAATACCAAACTTTTCGGTATCGAAAAGATCGATACCAAACTTTTCGGTATCGAAAAGATCGATACCAAACTTTTCGGTATCGATCTTTTCGATACCAAACTTTTCAGTACCATACCCACTTTTTTAGGCTAGTATATTAAGACACATGGCATGCAAAATAAATAAAAAAAATTAAAGTTCGGTATCGATCTTTTCCATACCAAACTTTTCAGTACCATACCCACCGTTTTGTCATGGGAATTTATCCCATGTAGCACACATCTATTACAATGACCAATTATAAAATCATGTTTAATGTAATTTAATGTAATTATTTCGTTTTGGGAATTTTTTTATGAAGCAGAAAAATAAAGAAATTTTGAAAATAGAAATTTCAATTTATTTATTTTTGTAATATAAAGTGATTAAATCCAAGATGTAAAGATAAAAATTAAATTTAAAATAAAAAAAAGTTTTCAAAATGATTTGGTGATATAATTTATAAATTATTGAAAAGTAAATTTAATTTATTTAACATCAAATTATTTTATGATAAAATTGGATGAATATTTGAAGTGTGAAAAGCAATATAATTGGTTTATGAAGTGAAAAAAATGGGAAAAAATAGAAATAAATTTTTAAAAATATATATTAATTTAAAATTAAATTAGTTGTGTACAAATTATTAATTGACAAATATATTACTAAATTATTTCTTAGCATTTAAATTGTATTACAAAAAGAATTTGTTGAAATATTGAAAATACGAAAAAGGTATAATTAGTAACAATATGGAAATCCAAATCGCTCGCTGATTTTTTAGTAAATTTTCATTTTGAATTTTTCGGGGATCCATTTAACACCCTCCAAATGTACTGAACTTATCTAAACAATATCTAAGTCATATGAAGTTCCAATTTTTTTTTTAAAAAAATCAAAAAGTGGAGAGTAGGGAGGGTATAAAGAATGTGAGATTCTCACATTCTTTATACCCCTTCTAATTTTTTAGTATTTTTGGATTTTGATTTTTTCGAGCATCATTTGAACACCCACTAAGTGTAATGAACAAACTTAAAAAATATCTAAGTCATACGAAGTCCCTAAACATTTTTAAAACATCATAGAAGTGGAGAAGGAAGAGGGTACGAAGAATGTGAGAATTCCTCATATTCTTCGTACCCTTGCTAATTTTTTAGTATTTTTGGATTTTGATTTTTTTCGAGTATCATTTGAACACCCTTTAAGTGTAATGAACTCATTTAAACAATATCCAACTCATACGATATCCAATTTTTTTTTCAAACATCAAAGAAGTGGAAAATGGGAAGGGTATGAAGAATGTGAGGAATCTTCACATTCTTCATAGCCTTTCTAATTTTTAAGTATTTTTGGAGTTTGATTTTTCTGGGAATTATTTGAACAACCGTTAGGTGTAATGAACTCATTTAAACAATATCCAAGTCATACGATGTCCCAAATTTTTTTTAAAACATCAAATAAGTGGAGAATGAGGAGGGTACGAAGAATGTGTGGATTTTTCACATTTTTCGTATTCTTTCTAATTTTTAAGTATTTTTGCAGTTTAATTTTTTTAGGCATCATTTGAACACCCCTAATTGTAATGAACTCATTTAAACAATATTCAAGCGATACGATGTCCCAAAAAAGTTTTAAAACATAAAAAAAGTGGAGAATGTGCTCACATTCTTCGTACACTTTCTAATTTTTAAGTATTTTTGGAGTTTGATTTTTCTTGGAATCATTTGAACACCCCTTAAGTGTAATGAACTAATTTAAACAATATCCAAGCCATATGATGTTCCAAATTTTTTTTAAAACATCCAAAAAGTGGAGAATGGGGAAAGTACGAAGAATGTGAACATTCCTCACATTGTTCGTACCCGTTCTAATTTTTAAAGTTTGATTTTTTCGGGCATCATTTAAACACTCCTTAAGTTTAATGAACTCATTTTAAAAATATCCCAACCATACGAATTCCCAAAATTATTTTAAAACATCAAAGAAATGGAGAATGGGCAAAGTACAAAGAATGTGAGGATTGCTCACCTTCTTCGTACCCTTTCTAATTTTTAAGTAATTTTTGAGTTTGATTTTTTCGAGCATCATTTGAACACCCCTTGAGTGTAATGAACTCATTTAAACAATATCCAACTCATACGATGTCCCAAAATAATTTTAAAAGATCAAATAAGTGGAGAATGGGGAGGGTACGAAGAATGTGAGCATTCCTCATATTCTTTGTACCATTTCTAATTTTTAAGTATTTTTGGAGTTTGATTTTTCCAGGAATTATTTGAACACCCCTTAAGTGTAATGAACTCATTTAAACAATATCCAAGTCATATGATGTCCCAAAATTTTTTTAAAACATCAAAGAAGTGGAGAATGGGGAGGGTACGAAGAATGTGAGCATTCTTCATATTTTTCATTCCCTTTCTAATTTTTAAGTATTTTTTTAGTTTCATTTTTCTAGGGATCATTTGAACACCCCTTAAGTGTTATTAACTCATTCAAACAATATTCAAACCATACGAAGTCCCAAAATTATTTTAAAACATTAAAGAAATGGAGAATGGACAACAAACAAAGAATGTGAGGATTCCTCACATTCTTCATATCCTTTCTAATTTTTAAGTATTTTTGGAGTTTGATTTTTTCAGGGATCATTTGAACACTTCTTAAGTGTAATGGACTCATTTAAACAATATCCAAGCCATACGATGTCCAAATTTTTTTTTTAAAAAAAAAAATCAAAGAATTTGAGAATGGGAAAAGTACGAAAATTGTGAGCATTCCTCACATTGTTTGTACCCTTTCTAACTTTTAAGTATTTATGAAGTTTGATTTTTTCGGGCATCATTTGAACACCCCTTAAAGTGTAATGAACTCATTTAAACAATATCCAAGCCATACAAAGTCCCAAAATTATTTTAAAACATCAAAGAAATGGAGAATGGAAGGGTTCAAAGAATGTGAGGATTCTTAACATTCTTCGTACCCTTTCTAATTTTTAAGTATTTTTGGAGTTTGATTTTTTTAGGCATTATTTGAACACCCCTTGAGTGTAATTAACTCATTTAAACAATATCCAAGTTATACAATGTCCCAAAAAAAAATTTAAAACATCAAATAAGTGGAGAATGAGGAGGGTACAAAGAATGTGAGGAATCCTCACATTCTCCGTACCCTTTCTAACTTTAAGTATTTTTGGAGTTTGATTTTTCCAGGGATCATTTGAATACCCCTTAAGTGTAATGAACTCATTTAAACAATATCCAAGCCATACGATGTCCCAAAATTTTTTTAAAACATCAAAAAAATGGAGAATGGGATTCCTCACATTCTTCATACCCTTTCTAATTTTCAGTATTTTTGGAGTTTGATTTTTCCAAGGATCATTTGAACACCCCTTAAGTGTAATAAACTCATTTAAACTAAATCCAACCCATACGATGTCCCAAAAGTTTTTTAAAACATCAAATGCTCGCATTTTTCGTACTCTTTCTAATTTTTAAGTATTTTTGGAGTTTGATTTTTCCAATGATCATTTGAACACCCCTTATGTGTAATGAACTCATTTAAAAAATATCCAAGTCATACGATGTCTCAAATTTTTTTTAAAACATCAAAGAAATGGAGAATGGGAAGGGTACGAAGAATGTGAACATTCCTCACATTCTTCGTACCTTTTTTAATTTTTAAGTATTTTTAGAGTTTGATTTTTTCAGGAATCATTTAAACACCCCTTAACTGTAATGAACTCATTTAAACAATATCCAAACTATACTATGTCCCAATTTTTTTTTAAAACATCAAAGAAATTGAGAATGAGGAGAGTACGAAGAATGTGAGCATTCCTCACATTCTTTGTGCCATTTCTAATTTTTAAGTATTTTTGGAGTTTAATCTTTCTTGGGATCATTTGAATACCCCTTAAGTGTAATGAACTCATTTAAACAATATCCAAACCATACGATGTTCCAATTTTTTTTTAAAACATCAAAGAAATGGAGAATGGGGAGGGTAGAAGTATTTTTGGAGTTTGATTTTTTCAGGGATCATTTGAATACTCTTTAAGTGCAATGAACTCATTTAAACAATATCCAAGTCGTACAATGTCCCAAAATTTTTTTAAAACATCAAAGAAATGGAGAATAAGATTCCTCACATTCTTTGTACGCTTTCTAATTTTTAAGTATTTTTGGAGTTTGATTTTTCCAAGGATCATTTGAACACCCCTTAAGTGTAATAAACTCATTTAAACTATATCCAAGCCATACGATGTCCCAAAAAATTTTTAAAACATCAAATGCTTGCATTCTTTGTACCCTTTCTAATTTTTAAGTACTTTTGGAGTTTGATTTTTCCAATGATCATTTGAACACCCCTTATGTGTAATGAACTCATTTAAACAATATCCAAATCATACAATGTCTTAATTTTTTTTTAAGACATCAAAGAAATGGAGAATGGGAAGGTACGAAGAATGTGAACATTCTTCACATTCTTCGTAGGCTTTCTAGTTTTTAAGTATTTTTGGAGTTTGATTTTTCCAGGAATCATTTAAACACCCCTTAACTGTAATGAACTCATTTAAACAATATCCAAACCATACGATGTCCCAAATTTTTTTTAAAACATCAAAGAAATTGAGAATGGAGAGGGTACGAAGAATGTGAGCATTCCTCACATTCTTCGTGCCATTTCTAATTTTAAAGTATTTTTGGAGTTTGATTTTTCTTGGGATCATTTGAACACCCCTTAAGTGTAATGAACTAATTTAAACAATATCCAAGCCATACGATGTCCCAATTTTTTTTTTAAAACATCAAAGAAATGGAGAATGGGGAGGGTATGAAGAATGGGAGCATTCCTCATATTCTTCGTAACCTTTCTAATTTTGAAGTATTTTTGGAGTTTGATTTTTTCGGGGATCATTTGAACACCCCTTAAGTGTAGTGAACTCATTTAAATAATATTCAAGCTGTACAATGTCCCAAATTTGTTTTAAAACTTTAAAGTAATGGAGAATGGGGAGTGTACGAAGAATGTGAGGATTCCTCATATTCTTCATACCCTTTTTAACTTTTAAGTATTTTTGGAGTTTGATTTTTCTAGGGATCATTTGAACACCCCTTAAGTGTAATGAACTCATTTAAATAACATCCAAGTCACACGATGTCCCAAAAATATTTTAAAACATCAAAGAAGTTGAGAATGAGGATGGTACGAAAAATGTGAGCATTCCTCACATTTTTCGTGACATTTCTAATTTTTAAGTATTTTTGGAGTTTGATTTTTCTTGGAATCATTTGAACACCCACTAAGTGTAATGAACCTATTTAAACAATATCTAAGTCATAGGAAGTCCCAATTTTTTTTTAAACATCAAAGAAGTGGAGAATTAGGAGGATACGAAGAATGTGAGGATTCCTCACATTCTCGATACCCTTCCTAATTTTTTAGTATTTTTTTATTTTTAGTTTATTGGGTATCATATTAACATTCATTAAGTGTAATGAACCTATTTAAACAATATAAAAACCATATGAAGTCCTAATCATTTTGAAAATCTTTAAAGATGTGGATAATGAAGAGAAGAGAGAATTTGACTAAGCATGAACCGGTCGACCACTTAAATTCAATCAGTTGAGCCATTTTCTTAACCGCCTGACACTGGCATTTCTTTTGATGAATCACCAAAATGGCTAGTTGCTACCAGTACCAAAAAAATTGCAACCGCTTGATTTAGTGTCGACCGGTAGACCAATATGCTTTTGATGTAATTTAAGATTTTTATCCGATGATTCTTACATTAAAATGGTATTGCCCAATTATGACATAGATTGCCCAATTAATGGTAGGGATCAAAACCCCTAGTTTTTTTATTTTATATAAGAGCGAAAAAATTATAGAAAATAGAAGTAAGAAAGATTTTCCATATTAATACACCTACTCTTTATCTTGTTCCCAACAATTTTTCTTTGGGATCGGTCAAATCCATTGTAAATAAAGAATTTTCCTAGCATATGCATTGGAATGGAGAACAAAAAAAAAAAAAAAAACAAAAAAACAAAAACAAAAACAAAAACAAAAGCCACTGAAGTAAATAAAGAAACTAAATAGTGGTTTTAGAGCCAAACCAAAAGTGAATAGGTCCAAGCTTTTGTTGGGCAAGTATTAGTAGATCAACATCATTTCTCTGCCATGAATGCAATATCTAAGAAGCTTTACAAGATTTTGATGTTGAAGTTTTGCAATGGATTGAACTTCATTTTTTAACTCTTTTAACCCTTCTCCCTTTTGCAATTTTCCTTGAAAATATCAAATTCGTTTTATTCCAAAGCTTTTCATATTAAATGAAACTTGTCAATATTCAAAATGAGAAGCCCTAAAAAAACTAATAGCACAAAAATATTAGCATATGTACTGGTTTCAAGACATTAAAACATATATCTAAAAGTGGCTTCATTTAGATAATATGAGGATTGGGGACATTGATAACTTTTCAAAAACTTGTAAGTTGTTGTAGGGTATACCCTTACCTTGTAGATAGGTCTAAAACCAGCGTCTCTAAGCTTATTGTCACTAGAAAAGTTATTAGTGTCTTTCAATAATGTATCCAAGTCAACTAATGATAGCTCTAGATGTTTTCAACCTTCATTGGTTTCACCTCCCTTTGAATTGTGTCCCATGTATCTTAAATAATGGAGAATGAAATGAAGGATTACTAATTCGTTCCCAATTGGTGTATCAGCTAGTTCATGTCCAACTAGTGCTCCTTGATTGAGGGAGTAATCAACAAAATTTATAACCTATTACACCATGAACTAGGGTAGCAAAGACAAAGCTACTATAGCATAGTGGCTCTAGGATCGTTCACTGGGAAGGGTTTTCAATTCATAAATGATACCAATTCAAAGTGAATTGGTGCTTTTTCATTTCAAGGTTAGCTTAAGAAATAAAACACAAACTTTGATTGAAAAAGGTTTAGGTTTAAGCTAACGGCAAAGGAAGTAATGGAAGTTACTTATGAAGAAAAACATTCCTTGGAGGTTTAGGTTCACAGGGGAGGTTCCTCATGCAAAGACAGAGCTCCGGTCATTTGGTTCATTTCCTCGCATTAGAGAATTAACATATAGTCAATTCTCTAATCGGTGTTGTACAGATGTATCCTTTAAATGGATTTCAGCTCTAATTCCCTCTCACTGATGCAACTTGCAATGGCTCGTGCCTCTCACCTAGCATTTGCCATTCAAGGTAATCTTTAACTTTGGACTTCCCTTCTCAAGCTCACAAGAGATAACTAATGGATGTCTCCTTGGAGTCCAAAAGCTTACCAAGTGTTGGCAATTCTAGAAAATCCTACCTTCAAGTCACTTCCCAAAACATGGACGGAGATCACTTGCCTTACCAAGTGTTGGCTCAAGTGAATTGAAGGTGTTTTAAGTTAACTAAAAACATAGAAATCATTAAAGGATCACACTTTCTCTTCATTAATGGCTGAAACCACAAAACTACTAATTCTTGCACTTGGAACCTTTCCCGGCAACCTTAACTCCAAGGAACTAAAAATCTAGCCACTCATTCTCTGAGGAAACATCCTCAGAGCTTGTTTGGCTAGTAAGACAATACAATCAAAATGAGAAGGTAAAGCAAAGCAAAGCTCTGCATTTTTCTTCCTTTGAAAACTATACAAAAGTTGCGTCGTCTCCCTGAGAACAGGCTCCTGAGAGATATTTATATGAAAATTACAATAATAATATATACAAGGTTATTCATCCTTTTTCCAAACTTAATAACTAAGGAATCCTATAATTGGTGGGGTTACAAGGAGAGTTTGGGGATTTAGACATCAAATATCTAAAGCAAAATATCTCAAAATATCGGTTGCACATATCGGGAAGCTTCAGGAGAACACCGCAGCACTGTGCAAAATGGCTGCGAAACTCTCCGGGTAAGCACTATCAGAGGATCCGGATATGTATGACCGGGGAAGTTGAAACGCCCTCATCTCCCATCCGACATCAGGCGCCGGATGTGAAATATCCGGATGGAATGGCGGCGGAGAAGAATTCCGGATGTGAGACATTCGGGTGGAATGGCGGTGCACTCCCCTATCCGGACTCCCTCAGGGAGAAGCACACGACACTCGCGATTATCACACCCCGGATGATAGCATATCCTATCCGGATATGTTCTCCGAATCATTGGCTAAAGTGCACAAGCCTTGCTACGTCATTCCGACAGCCTGCCACAACCCACGTTCCGCCGCCTTCCGATGGTGTGTCCGGACGCCCTGTCCAAACATCTTTTGTCATGGATTCCAAAGAACTCTCCTCAATCTCGGATTGCTTTGGTGATCAAAAAGCTATTAAAACACCAAAACTTAACACAATTTGATTAGAATTGATTGCAAGGGGTCCTTAATATGTTAATTGGGTTAAAAGGTGATAAATACTACTCAAAAGTGTTTAAAAGAGTTAATTACAAGCTATGAAATAGCACTTTTTGAGTAGTAATCAATTACAAAATGCATAAATCTTATATACAGAAATCATCAACTTGATCTATTTCCATGCCTAGATCATTTATACATTTATCAAAATAAGCTAGGCCACTCTCTTGCTCTTTTTTTGAGAATACATAATTAGACAAGGTGTGGAAGTACTTATGAGTAATACACATAGTGATATGAGTACTATGATTTGTTACTTGCCTTTTCTCCTTAGCTGCTTCTTCATTTTCAGCACATACAAGGTTAGGACCAGACTTAAAAGAACTATGCTTGTAATTGATATAGAGATGACAATGACTTGCTTTTTCTTCTTGTTGGAGCTGCTATTTTTCATTTAAAAAGCATCTTGAAGCGGATGAAAAGAAAGTAAGCAAGAAAACTAGGAAATAAAATAGAAAAACCATAAATTCTAATGAGTAGTAACCACTGATCCAAAATATATTTGTAGTTTACAACCATGAAAGCATGAGTTCAAGGAACTGTAGTTTCCATAGGATTTGAGGGCACAAATCAATAGGTGTATTACTGTGTTATAGCATCTGCTACACTATAATTGAAATCTAAAAGAAAAATATTCCAACTTTTGAGTAGACCTCTGTTTTACACTCTAGTCTTCAGAAAATAAGAGTCCATTTGTCAAGTGATTTTAGGATGCATTTTTAACCTAAAAAGTGTTTTTGAAAAAACATTAGGTGTTTGCCAAAATTTAGGAAACATTTTTAGAATATAGAAAAATCACTTCTAGTCTTAAAAAATCGCTTCTAATATTTTATGGAGAAACACTTGATATGTAATTCTTATAAAAACACTCATGAGAAAACATTTCCACTAAAAACACTCCCAAATGTACTTTAAGTATTTTATTCCATGGAACAATGTGCTTGGTAGTTTGTCTCAGATTTTTCACACTAGCAATAATTGAGATAGAGGTAAAGCTTTACGCCACAAAATCAAGGGATAAAATTGGAGGCAAGTATGGAAGGTGAAAAATTAAAAACCTTTGAATAAATATACCATGAAATTTGTGTTAGATTTATGTTTCTCAAGTAAGAAAAAGAAAAATTCATACTTGATTATAATGCTGGCATGCTTAGGTAAAACTCTTGCCCATTTTGAGTGAATTTCTGATGTCAATCAAGTCACCAAACCAGAGCAACCATCCACTTCCTCATCGTCTGATATCTGAATTTGCATAAAGCAGTGCAAGTGCACTTTCTTAAGCACAGGGAAGCACATTCCTTAAGGTTTATGCACACATTAAATGAGAAGGTCTACGTGTTTGGCAATTTCACATCAGGGAAGTTTACAAATCCATCACCCTTCTGACAATCTGTAAACCCTCCATTTTGTCCCATTAGCACACGTCTTTAAGTTCATTTCCAGTACTCTATAGTAGTTCCTTGGTGGCCCATTGCTACTCATACTGCTTACCTATTTTCTGACCCACTTTGGGGACTTTGGTTGAAGGGTTTATCCTGCTCCACATTATGACCTTGGTTGCCTTTCAAGTTTAGATTGGGCTTCACTTAGGTGCACTTTAGGTTAGACTTAGTTAGACCCACCTAGTTTCACCCTAGGCCTGTTTAAGTCCACCTAAGCCTTCTTAGGCACACTTGGCCTATTAGACTTTTTTTTAACCTTTCTTGCATGACTTACATAGTCGCAATGACTTACATGGCCCGCATAGGATTGACCATTTTATTTCATTTCATTTAATTATTTTGTTTTACTTTATTTATTTTACATTATTCTTTTATATGTTGCAACATTGCTAACTCTTTTTTGGTTTTATTCTTTTTATTTTCTTTTTTATTGTTTACCAAGAGAATGGGGGTTGTTGTTCAACTCTCACTAAGGCACGTGCACTCAAAGAAGGTAAGAAAAATATTTTTAGAGGAAAAAGAGGATTAAAATGGTTGCATTCATATGGAAAGAGGAGATCCTACATAGAAAGAGAAAAACATTCTAATTTTCGAAAATGAAAGGAAATAAAAGAAAGGAAAGTGGATTTCCTTCAGCAGATTGAGTTTTTGGGAGGCTGATACAAATACATAAAAAAAAAAAGATTTTCCTTTTTTTGGAACGGATTTGAGTTTTTTGGCCTGATATATATACATAAGAAAAGATGTTGGAGAGCAGGGATTCTGGGATTATCTTGAGGAAAA
>JBAPGN010001658.1:0-19062 GCA_037355405.1 Vitis amurensis | reverse complement strand
GGGTTAGAGCACAGTTAAGAAAAAATCTCATGATGTCACAGTTTTGAGTATATTCCAGGTCAATCAACCAATCATGAAGTCATTGATATGTCGGGCCCTCACCAAGCCGTTTATTTTGATTGAATTTAATTCACAAATTCCGTCACTGGAATTTGAAAATATATAGGGAAAATCATACTTTTTTAAAATTTTTAAAAAAAATTAAGGAAAATTGTTGAAAGAACATTGAAAATGAGATTTTGATACCTAAAACTCTAGAAGTGATTTCTAAAAAATGAGGATCTGGAAAATTATTTAAAAAAATGAGGTCTGAAAAATTATTGTCAAAGCCGAAGAGGATAAAAAGGGAGATGCCACGTGACCAAAAGTGGTCATGCAACTGGAGTAGTGCTGTGGTGTGATTGGAGGGGATTGGCATTCTTCAGATGGAGATTGCTTGGAAGCAGTTCTGTAGCAGATCAGGCTATTCGTTTCCATCAGGTCTTTGGAGCCTTCCCAGAGTACCAGATACATCCTCCATAGGCATCTGATATTAGGTTTCTCGCAGCAGGAAATGCCTTCGAGGCCCATCTTCAACAACAGAGCACCAATCAAGATCTTGCAAGGCACATAACCGGATCTAGTAAAGGGGCATTGATATAAGCAGCCAAAGCTTCTTGGATTTGCCCATGACCTTCAAATTTAACACCTTCTGCATGCAGTAATTCCACCAAGTATTCTCTCAACCCTCCAGCTTTTCCACTGAGTATTCTTTTGATTCCCCAGTTTTTCCATTGACCACCAGCATAGTTACTGCCTGAGAAAAAGAGCATGAGCTAGGGAATAGTCCTTTATGGATTTGCTTGAAAACAGGCGAGGGGAAAAACATGTTGTTGGGGCCACATAGGATGACTGAATCCAAGAGGGTTCAGTGCATGTAGGTCGGACACCATATATTGGATCCTTTTATAAGGACTTGGTGTCAAAAGAAGAGGACTTGACCAGTGTTGGGCTGACTGCGCGCCGGAGAGAGAGGTCAAAATCAGAAAACATAATGTGCTCGTCTTCCCTCATAAGGACATTCTCTGGTTCCAGGTCACGACAAATAATCCCGAGCATGTGAAGGTATTTAAGAGCAAGAAGAACCACTGCTACATAGAACTTTACAGCTTGCTCAGAAAAATGTTTCCCAGGTTGCCTCCATTAAAATCACAAGATAATTCTCAAATCCAACAAATTATGGACCACTATTACCCTTGTCGCTATCAAGAGAGGACACAGCCTTGGGATGAGGTTCAGTGTAGTCAAAATGCAAACTCTTTATGAGAAGCACCCTTCAACCTGTAACGTCGGGCTGCTGCTGCGCGCCACCCTTGGGGGCACGTTCCGAGCTGCTGAAGTCACACTGTCTTTGGCCTCCTCTTCATCGGAATCTGGTAGAGTTCATATCACGATGAATTCTCGCATTATAGTTAGCTGGTTTTCGGCAGAAGCGAAGGGAGCAACAAGAATATTCACGGCCTCAATGAGAACCTGCTGGAAGTACTGAAGGATGGATGATTTTTGGACTGAAATTCCTTAAGTCGGTACAAAAGGATAAAGTGAATTTCCTCAAAGGTTTCTATGAGCTTTCTGGCGAGAGGTTTTCATTCTGGATACCATGCTTTCACTATGTCTCGCAAGTTTCATTACTTGGGCGCCCAATCATTATTCTTTTCCATCTCCCCAAGACATCGAGTGGATTCCAATCTTGGCTGGCAACTCAGAGACTGATTCTTTAATCACTATACGTTCAAATGATAGTGGCACAAATCTGAAACAACCCAAAGTAGACTTTCATTAGGCTTATGATGTCCTTCTGAAAACAGGACCCACCGAAACCAACACAAGCATGCAAGAACTTGGACCCAATCTGGGTATCCATGCCGACCATATATAGAATCTAAGTGACATCAGTAGCCTCACAGGGAGCCGTCATAACGTTAATAAAGGGAATCCTCTAGGTCAAGAAAGCATTAATAACGAGCTTAGAGAACTCTTCTGGAGTTTCTTTGCTTCCAGAGAAGACTCAATCCAGTTTCAAAGGATCTTGAATGGCAGCATTCTCGGCAGGGAAAACTGAGTATAGAGGCATTCGGGACTTGACTCCTCAGCTGTTATGGGTCAGGAACTTAGCGGGCTGACCTTGCTTATATTTCAAGTTGCGAATCCCGTCCAACAGCAAGAATGCATTTTGCTTGGTGAGTGGTGTATATGCAGCAGATAACTCGGCGTTGGGAGGAGATATATCAGGTATATCAGAAGGGCTGTAGGACTACGGATGGGGAGTCATGAGGTTGGCTTAGTGACAGGTGCCTTGGGTATTCAAATGCCACGGGACAGGGATTATGAACGGCTTCCAGGATTTCAACTGTTGTTGACTTGTCGAAACAAACGCCTTTCTCAGCAACCATGACAGTTTACTCATCAGTAACGGCATTGAGACACTCCCTGCTGATACCATAATTCATTTCACCGAGATATTCTGTTTTGGTGTCTTCCTCCTCATGAGGGAGTGACATAGGACAACCATCACAATAAGGACCCAAGAAATCCCACCGTTTTTATTATTAGAATCAGCATAATCGGTATTTTCTGCACCTCTTGTCTCAGACACGGGACCTACATCAGTATGCATAGATGGTTTTCGAGCCTCTCCATCTTCAAAAATCTGCCAAGTGGACTTCTATCAATGGGTCATAGATCAGTATTGGAACAAAAGAAAGATCCATTCCAAGTCGCTGCAGCAACTCAGGCTGATCACTCAATATATTCTCATGAGCAGAAACCACAGACACATTCCTATAGACGTCTTCCCATTTCCCAGAACTTCTAGAGGGAGATTTCTTCGCAAGAATCCAGCAGATGAAATAGATATACTTACAACCAGGCCAGGACCTGATAATATACCTTTAAGCATGCCACTGATATCTAGGAGAAACAGAGTTTTGATACCCAAAGGAGACCCACTGAGCATCTCTTCTACACACATAGGATATCAACAAATTCAGAGTGGCATCATTGAACCGATTGAACCTCCCTTGAACCTCATAGTAGAATCTCATCACCCAATCATAGTCTCTTCCCAACATATTTGATCTCTGAATGAATACACAGCCAGACCCAGATCTACTTTTTTTTACAGCCATTACATTGAACGAGGCCCAGAAGCAAAGTATTGGTCACAACAAAGAAAAAGACCATTGAAAAGAACGCAAAAGAAAATGAGTAAAGGTGATTTTCAGAGGTTTCACTTCATGAGTCATCCGTGAACCCTCTGATTAGGTGAGAAAAATCATTTCAAAGGCAACTATGGGCATTTTCATAATAGGAGCAAAACATACTAAGGTTAACAGTGGTAAACATGTAGGCAGGATTATATTTCAACAAGTAATAAGTGGCCTCCATTATCCACCCCAAGCAAATCAACAAATATTCAAATATCAACAAGCAATGCAGAGGGACAGCAAGGATCCAAATCAAACAATAAACCTGTTGCCTTCATACCTGAGAATGTCCTTCTCCAATAAGGTTCTGTTCTGCTACAAACACTTCAAGTTCCCCTCTAAAATCAACAAAACTAATGAGACAGCAGCACCTCTTCTACTCTCTAAACACACAACTCTCTCCCTCTCTCTCTATAATCGACAGCCTCCCCAGAAAATCTCTTCAATGGCAATGGAAGCTCTCCTCAATGCAGCTGCCTCCTCTCTTCCCCCTTCTTGCTTGCAGCCCAGACCACCTCTCTCTCTGGTTCTCCTTTCCCTTTTTCCCTATCTTCCTGAAGCTCTCTCTCCCCAAACTCAATCCTCTCTCCGGCTTTCTTCCTTCTAGCTCCCAGGAAAATCCCCCCCTGGACTCCTAGCTTTTTCTCCCGGATTTGCCCCTCCAACCTCCTCTGCAGCAACAGCCACCTTCCTCTTCTAGGCCCTCTCTCTCCACTACTCTGCAGCCTTCTCTCATACGCTCCTCCCAGCTTGCACTAATGGCCAGCAGATTTTCTCAGAATCACCTTTACAGGTGTCAACCCCTGATTGCTCCTCCAAGTCCACTATTGTGATTCTCTAGCAGCTAGTCAAAATGTGACACGTGGCTTTCCCTAGATGGTGACACCTGGCTAAAAGCAAGCTGCAAAATGACTCCCAAAATGGGGGTCTACAAGTGTGCAAACTTGATATTAGGGGCAAAATTGTAATTATAATAAATAAAGAAATAAATAAAATTAAACCATATATTAAAAACCCTATATAAAAATAATATGATTTCTTTGACATCTTTATACAAAAGTCTTTTTACACATACAGTGGAGAGATGAAGGAACGTAGGATTTGACAATTTGGGAGTATAAAGTTTGAAGATCGGTTTTTTCATTGATTATTATTTTAGATTCATTAAATAGTTTTGAAGCATTTAAATGTTTGTTTGAAAATTTAAATCAAAGTTAGAGTTTGATTTATTTATTTATTTTTTTTAAATAAAAAAGATATGTACATACATTGATTTATTAATAGAGAAATTGTGGTTATCTAGTTGAGTAGATAAAAAAAATAGAACTAAAAATAAAAATCATACATATTTAACACTAAAAATAAAAGAAATATTTAGAAAAAGAAAAATTACAAACAATCTGACCCTTGGTTTGAATCCCATAGTTATTTATTTATTTTACGCTTATAGCAAGTGAGTGTGATAATGTTAGGGTGAGTGAAATGGTTGTTTTATGAGAGAATAAAAGAAAAGGAAAAAGAAAAAGAGAAGGAAATAATGAATAGAATGCGTATGGAAAAATGAAAAAGAGAAAGACAATAATAATAATAATAAAAAGGAGAAAAAGAAAAATGAAAAAGAGGAGGAAAGGAATGAAGTGTATATAGAAAAATGAAAAAGAGAAAGATAATAATGATAAAGGAAAAAGAAAAAGAAAAAAGAAAAAGAGAAGGAAAGAAGAAATGTAGTGTATAATAATAATAATAATAATAATAATAGGGAGAGATACTTGTTTAAATAAAGGTTGTGTTTAGTTCAATAATAAAAGGTTAGTAGAATAATAAAGGCGTTAATTGTGTTAGTAGAATAATTAAATATTAAGGAAAACTGGGTTTTGACTCACTAATTTTAAAAAAAAATATAGAAAAAAGAACACTAACTTTTATAAATTTTTTTCTTCATCCATTTAAAAATATATACAATTTTTCATAAGTAAATATAATTATTTCTTGAAATACCCTTTTACTTTATAATATTAAATAAAATTATCTAAAATTAATTTATCTTTGATAAAAGCGTTTTATAAATAAATATAGTATAAATTTTGTTTTATATAATATAAGATACAAATCATTATATAAAAAAAATTCTAGGATTTTCAAGTGATAAATAAAATCTTTTTAATCTCTTAATTAATAATGATTTTATATCTTGTACCATGTAAATCCCTTCATTTTTATTTATTTTTAATAAAATTGAATAGAATTTTTTTTAGTTGACATGAACAATAAAATAAGAATTATAAAAATTAAAAATACACTTAAGATTAAAATATAAAAAAAATACAATGAAAAAAATTAAAAATTAAAATATTTACTCTCATGGCATTTTCAGTTTTTTCTCAATATCTATACTTTCTACGAGAGTTTTAACTAAATGAAAGTTATTATTTATTTTTATATTTTAGCTTTAATTTTTTTTTTAGCTTTAATTGTATTTTTAATTTTAAAAATTTCTTTATTAATCTCAAATTAGTTCTCATAGTAAATATATATATATATATATATATATATATATATATATATATATATATATATATATATATATTAATTGGTGTTATTAACATTATAAGTAAAATGATTATTTTAGAAAATAATTATTTGAATTATGAAAAAGTGTATGTATTTTATAATATTTTTAATGAGTTGAAAATAAAATTAATTTATAAAAGTTAAAGTTCTTTTTCCTATATTTTATTAAATCAGTGAGCACTTTTTCCAAGGATTAATTTGTGTTAGTAGAATAATAAAGGGTTATTGTGGTAGGTATTTATCTCCTATCATATCACATAATGATAACAATTATGGTGGTATATTTTATTTTGAAAAATTTTAGGTTTCTGGTTCATAAGTGTGCATAAAGGCATTTTAATAAGACTACAAAATTTTATTAGATTTTATAAATTAACTTTTTGGTATGAGTAAATTAATTTATTGGAGTCCAATAAAGCAAATTAATGAATTAAGACATAGGTGAACTAGATTAGGTGACTTAATGTCATGTTGCAACAATTTTAATTTATTTATTTAAATATTTTGGTTTATTGAGTTAGTTTAAATAAACTAGCAGTAGTGGGCTAGAGAGGGGTTAATGTGAGCTATTCTTTTTAAGCTAGCTATTTTTTAGTAATTGTTGTTGTTTAATCTCTAAGTTGTTGAGTTTGTTAAGTTATAAATTTCCTTATTCTTGAGCGATAAAATCATCAGATGAAAAATTTCCAAAAACTTGTCTTTGTTTTTTGCTTTCCAAATTCTTTCAATTTCTACTCATATTTTGTTCTTAGCAACATAGCTCGAGGGCGAGGAGGGGACAGAGAATCGTGACCATTACTTTAGACGTGACATAGTTGGTATCAGAGTCGCGTTATGGTGAACGATCAACGACTCTAAAGGCTTGAAAATCAGGTTAAGGAAAGGCTCTTAACATATGAAGAACTAGTGGGGGCAATTTGAACTCCCAATTAGACTTTGCACAAAAGAAGGGTTCCATCAATAGAATCAGGGACCACATTGACAGAGGGTGGTGTTGGGTACGTAGTGGACTCAGTGGTCCTAAGGCTTGCAAAAGCTTGATTTTCCTCGCTTATGATGGCTCGGAAGATCCAACTCTATGGATTTGCACGCAAACAATCTTTAAAATTGTGTTTAAACTCCATGTCTGCTCAGTTCAATAGTATGTTGATCGGGACTCAACTTTTATAAGTTGATTTTTTGGAAAGAGTCTTTTCAAAATTAGCAGGGCACTAGCTTCAATTTCAGCTTCATCTTACCACCCCCAAACAGATGGCCAACTGAAGTAGTGAATTGAAACTCTGAGATGTTACCTGCGTTGCTTTACTAGTTTTCACAGAGCAAAAGGAGTGGGTTCACATGGGTTCCTTGGGCTGAATTATGTTACAACACCAGTTTACTGCTTTCTACTCGCAGAAACTCCCTTCGAAGTGGCTGTATGGAAGAGAGACTCCCAAAGCTTGCTTTTCCTATGTTCACTGGTACATCAAAAATTGAAGGCTATACATGGATTCTAAGGTATATATACATTGATCCCACTAGATTCTATTTTGAAACCAAAAGTGATTGAGAATTTTATGGAACTTAAGATTACCATTGTTTAGAAGCCTATTCTTAGACCATATATTTGGACTTTTTAAGTTAATTACCATATGTTCCTATAGCCTTTATCCTGAAAAACCTTCAGGTCTGATCCATATAAAAACCTTTCATGCAAGTCACCATGTCAAGAAAGCAGTTTTAACGTCCATTTGGATGTAACTCTAGTCAAAATGAGCTACTAAGCCATGACTATTTCTTAAGGAATCTTTTTGGAAACAAGAGAAAATGCTTCCTTAAGTCTATTCATTCTTTTTTAGTGTATCATTTTTGCAACTACCTAGCCTGTCATCTTTCGACATTTCCCTCTAGAATCATGTTTGGTTTTTAAAAATCCATTTGCAAACCAATAGTTTTAATTCCTTTGGGCAATTCTACGAGATTTGAAACTTCATTATCTTTCATTGATTTCAACTCTTCTTCCATAACATAAAGCCATAGAGTTGAATTTTCACGATTGATGGCTTGATCATAAGAAGTAGGATCATTTTCCAAGCCAACATCATAATCCAGCTCCATTAAGATAAACTTCATAGTCATTGATGTAGCAGGTCTTTCTCTCTTTGTGCTTTACGTAAAGATACTTCTATAGTTGGGACATTTCTCATTTTCATTATGAGAAAACTTCTTAAGTCACACCATATTCCATCATTGGTATTAGAGGTTAACTTTTTAAGCTCAGTTTTCCCACTAAAATATTCATTTTCTAAAAACACACATGTCAGTTTCAACAATTTTAGGCCCTAACCATGACAATAAAATCTAAAACCTTTTGATCTTTCAGGATAGTCAATGAAATTACAACTTATGGTTTTAGAATCCAATTTCTTTATTTGTGGGTTAAATTTTTTAGCTTCAGTTGGACATCCTTCATACATGTAAATATTCAAAAGTCGGTTTCCTACCCACCCATAAATCACAGGAGTTTTAGGTATAGCCTTACTAAGAAACACGATGAGAATGGTGAACAACATTTTCAATGCTTCACCCCATAAAAATTCAAGCAAGGTTGAGTTACTCATCATACTTCTCCCCATGTCAATTAGAGTACGATTTCGTCACTTTGGTACACATTTTGCTCTTGATGTTCCAGGCATCTATGTAGTTTTGCATGATACATGCTCTCTTAAAAATAAGGCAAAAGCACTAAGATGTTGACCTGATTCGGTGAACCTACCATAATATTCACCACCTCTATCAGATCTTACACTTTTAATTTAACGATTAAGTTGGTTTTCAACCTTAGTTTTATAAATCTTAAAAACATCTAATGCTTCAAAATTTTCACGAATAAGATACACATAAGAATACCTTGAAAAGTCATTAATAAAACTAATAAAATACTTATGTCCATTGATAGCTGGAATTGAATAAGGTCTCTAAATGTTAGAATAAATACATTCTAACAATTTAGTAGCCTTTGAGGCACCCTTTTTCTTAACAGTAGTGTATTTTCCTTTTTTGCATTCAACAAAACTAGTAAAATAAAAAAAATCAAGTGAAATCAAAATTTCATCTTTAATAAGACATTCCATCCTTTCTCTTGAAATGTAACCCAATCGCTTAGGGGCACAAATATGGATGGAATTTTCATTCATTTGATTTCGTTTTTTTTAGAGAATTCATTCGCACATGGATAAGATTAAAAGAGACTTGTTGAATATTTGCAATCTAAATTCAATGAATAAGAATTTACCATTGCAAATGTGCCAGAAGCAACCAAGAGCTCGAATGTGGTTAGTTAGAACAATGGGGAACTCCAACTTTTTTATATCCGTAAGAATCAAGTCTTTGGACTGAAATTAGGGTTTTCTAGTAAAACAGCAACAAACTGTAATATTACTAGAAGATCCATAATGAACAGTATCCAAAATTAAAACGGAAGGAGTGCAATAACCTCAATTTCCACTTCTGTTTCGTTTCCCCCAAGTAATGTGCTCTGTCTCGGCTGTCTAGTCTCTTGCCTTGTAAGGTATTCCCGCATGAATTCATTATGTTGAATGCTGTTTCGTTTGAGTGTTCAATCCACAAAAGAGTTTGGTGTATTATCAAATATTATAGATTCATAAGACACTAAGCATTGAGTTTTACTTTTCTTTTCCAACCAAGCATTAAACAAAACAATATCTGTTTTTGTGACCTTCTTATTGGAAAAATGACTTATATCCTTTTTTCTGTTTTTTTGCCCATTTGTGAGATACAATCATTACTTGCTCTTTTTCTTACATTACTTTTTTGGAAGGATATTTTTATTTGGACCAATAGTTGAGGTGAACCATATCGCGTTTTTCTTCTTTAAGGCCTCTCTTCTTCTTGAACACACATTGTAATTAGTTCACTCATTTGTCCACTTTATCCTTTGAGTATTTATAAGTTTATTGTTGAAAGGACCAAATTTGAAGGAGGGAAGTTCATTATGAAGTGAACAAGAAAAACTTTTCATAAAATTGGTCATGTCCATTCCTTTCAATGAGAATCCACATCACTTCATCTTATGATGTGCTCATGTACACCACTGATGACAGTTTCATATTTAATTGTTTATCATTTTGATCATAAGAGTACTTGCCAAGGACTTGGATGTCTAAGAATTTTGTTTCTTTCAATCTTATTTAAATAGTCAGTTTGCATTATGCTAAATCCGGGGATTGCTCCACGAAATTGTAGGAGTGATTGAACCTTTCATAGATCATTGGGCTCATGCGATTAGAAACGCTCCCACTTTCTATAAATTTGACCTTTTTTTTCATTATACTTTCAGTAAAGTAGGCTATTGTGGAGGATGTAGGCTCTCTAAAGGCATAGTCCATAATCATGCAACCAAAACATTTCCAATTGTTGTTCTTCCATTTTTTTAAATGCCCACTTAATTGTTCAATACAGACAAATAACTTGGATAATAGTAGTTAGGGATTCATTGCTGCAAAATAAAATTTAATTCAAAAAAGAAAATTATTTTACACTTTTTGCAAATAAAAAGTTTTGATTGGATTTATGTCTCTAAAGTGTATTTGGCAATTGTGTTTTTTTCTAACGGCGCTTTATAGATTGTCATTGCTCATTCTACGTTCTTTTACAATGTTGAAAACAGTGTTGCTAAAACCTCATTGACTAAGAAAATTCTTCATGTTTTATGGGGGACATTTTTTAAGGGCGGTTTGGGCAATTTCTAAAGTACGAGTAGGAACGCTTAATTAGGTCTTGGATTCTTCCCTGGCCTTTGATTCTGATTGGACTTAGAAATTTGTGTTGATTTGGTATTTGTGAAAGGAAATTTGGACAAAAGAATAAGAAAAAAGTATGAAACTTTGTACGTGGACTTATTCCACTACTTGTGTGGCAAAAGTACTTCATTTACAATTCATTGATGATTTCTCCCGTTTTCATGGCTATGTATTTTTTATCAAAGAAAAGGCAATGCTCTTGAAATGTTCAAAGTCTTCTGGACTGAAAGTTGAGAAACAACTGGGGAAAGTCATCAAAATTGTGAAGATCTGATCAAAAGTGGTGGTAGTATTATGGGAGCCATGGTGATGGCTTGGACAACAAAGGGACTTTTTGCAGGTATTTATGGTTTTAAAGTAATGGTATTGTTGCCTCGTATTCTATGCCTAGTAGTCCTTAAATAGAATGCGCGTCGGCCAGAAAGACGCAACCGTACTCTTATGGATGAATGAGGAGTGGCATCGATGGGGTTAGTTAAATGGCCAGTAATAATTATAGGGGAAGCATTCAAACAAACAATCTAATTCTGAACCGATGTTCCTAGTAAGTCTGTGCCTAAAAACCACTGTTTGAACTATGGACAGACAGAAAAACAATTTGAATTCATTTTAAGGTCATGGGGATGTCCAGCTGAGGTGAAAATCTATGATCTTCTTTTAAAGAAGACAGATTCGAGAATCTAGGTGCTACTTTATTGGTTATCCTAGTCACTGCAAAAGGATACAAGTTTATTGTCGACTCGTGGCACTAGAGTTGTTGAGTCTCAAGTGGCAATTTTTTGAGTTGGATGTCGTTGATTAGTATACCTCTCAATCCGATGAAAGAGTGGACCCATGGATGTTATTCTTTTACCTTTGCCAGTCTCAAACGTTAACCCTTTGAATGTTTAGCAGCTTTTGATTATTGGGATTCAACAAGGAGGGTTTGCTATGTTAATTTCCACTATGTCGAAATAAACCCTATTATGGATTGAGATTCCTCCGTTGGAAAATGAGGAGAATCACAAAGAACTAGCAAGACTTTGCCTATCTAACATTATTATGTTTACCTTAGGAGAGGGAGAGTATGACATTTTAGGGAAGAAGTGGACCCTATTACTTATCGTGAAGCTTCTCCAGTAGTGAATAAGGCAATGAATGGCTTTTTGCCATGAGAAAATTAGATGCAGTTTCTATGTCACAGACAATGATGTTTGGAACTTGTGTCATTCTTCCCAAGGTATAAACACATTGAGCAAATGGGTATTCAAGAACCCAAAAGGGAAACAAAGGAAATGTTGAAAGATTACAAGGCTCGGTTTGGTGTGCTAAAGGTATAATAGCGGAGAGAGCAGTGATGTCACAAAGACTTCTCACCAGTCTCTACCAAAGATTCCTATTAGGCTAGTATATGGCATTAGTAGCTCATTTGACTTAGAAGCTTCATTCAGATGGGATGCAAGAAGCTTTTACTCAATGGTGATTTGGCAGTGAGGAGATTTACATGTCACACCTGAGGATTAAGGAAAATGGAAGAGAATGGTATGCAGATTTGAAAAGGTCCATTTATGGTCTCAAGCAAGCTTCTCGCTAGTGGTACTTGAATTTGACAAAATTGTGAGTCTTTTTGCTTTTATAGAGAAGCAAGTCTTGATTAGTGCGTTTACATGAAAGTTAATGTGAGCAAATACATTTTCATGTTGCTCTATATCAATGACATTCTACTTGTGTAAGCGATGTGATCTCAATTGGAATAATACAAGCGGTAGTTTGTCTGCTAATGTTTAACATGAGTTGAGGATCTCTGGAGAAGCATCTTTGTGGTTGGGGTATTGAGATTATCGTGATAGATCTCGAAACCGTCCTTGGGCCTGTACTCAGAGAGGCTGCTTATATCAATTCGGTTGGTTCTTTAAAAGATTCAATTATGTAGACGTGGCAAAGCTAGTGATGTACCTGTTGTGAAGGGGGATTAAACTCCAGTGGATGGACAATCGTGTCCAAAGAGTGATTGGGAAAAGAGATGCCATGAAGACTATTTCCTATGCAGTGGCCATTGGAGCCTGATGTGATGCACAGTATGTATGAGACCTTGATAAGTCGCCCTTACTATTGTGCAATGTTCTTGGGAATATTTACTGAATCCGCTATGGACATGATCATTGGGTTTGCCTTGCCAAGAAAGTCGTTGAGATATCTTATCAGAGAGATACGTAAGGGCTTTTTATGCTTGTGTATGTAGGAGGCGTGTGGATATTCTCGGAGAAGGGGGGTAGTTGGAATACTCAGTTCTGTTTGGTGGTATGTGATATGATGATTTCATATCTACTAAGGATACATTTTATGTTGGCTGGTGGGAATGCCATTTCATGGAAGAATGTGCGTTCAACATAGCCTAATGCCATCCTCGGCCATGTATGCTGAGTTTGTAGCTATGTTATGGGTGACGGAGCTATCGGTCAATGTTTTTGGCTAAGAAATTGATTCAGGATTGCGAAGTTGTTTGATTCTCATGCTGATCGCGCCCCAGTTTGAATGATTTATTGGACAAGTAGATGCGACTGTTGGTATATCTGAAGAACAATAAGATTAGTACGGGTTCTAAGCATATGGAAATCAAGTACCTTACAGTCAAGAGGCCGGGGGGGGTGTTGAGGAAGAAAATGAAAGATATTGTGTAGGGGGTGAGCACATTTAAGAGACTTGAGTCGATGCTGAGCTATATTGCTCTATTGAACAAAGGTGTTTAAACCCTAGTGAAAGTTCAATGCATACGTTTTGAAGTAATTGTGGGGTAGGAGAGAGTGGGATGGGTGAGATGGGGGGTGGAGAGGGTGAGAGGAGGTGGATGTGGAATGAATGTAGGTAGGGGTGGAGGGGAGGAATGGGGTGTGTAGTGGGTGGGGTATTGACTGCGGTGCAGGTGAGTGGATTGTTGGTTGAGTATTGTACGGTGGTGGTTTTGGGTGTGAAGTGAGGATAGGGTTGGGGTGTTGGTGAGTTGGTGTAGGTTCGAAGTTTAAAGTATGGTGGGATTAGCTGGGTTGTGGAGTGGGCTATTGTGGTGGATAGTATTTAAAGTCGTTATGATTCTTTGGAGTGGGAGTTTTTGGTAGGATTGGTCCTGGATGTTCAATATGGTTGTTTGTGTAACGGTTGTTCAATTATTGTCTGCGACGTGTGTGGCAATAGTATTTAAACTCGTATTTTATTTATGATCTCAATATGTAAGTATTATATACAAACATTGGTGCGTGAGTTGACCATTACACTTACAACCGATGTTTATCTTAAGATAGTTTGAACCTTAAGAATTATGATTGTATACTATTGGAGGTCATTACAAGTACCATCTATGTTGGGAGATCTTACTGGTTGCTTCTCACTGTTGGTTAGGTGGCATTGTATTGAAGGCTTGTTAAAGTCAAGGCAGTTTCATATTTGTGAAAATCTGCAGGGGGAGGGAAGCAATTTCATTTGTATTGAGAAATTGGGAATGGTACAATTTCCATTTGCTGGTAAAATTGTAATGAGGACTGTAATAAGAAACGATGCCATACAGATTGATCACATGTTGCCATTTTTTTCTTACTACGACTAGCAATAGGTTTATGATCCATGCTCGATATGGGTTAGCTAATATGTCTGAGTGAATATAAGGAGGCATTATGTGTTTGTTGTATGTGAGTGTTAACATTATTTAGACCCCAATCATTTTAGTCCAATATGGTGGAAGGGGCCGATGTTGGTACGCCTGGATAGAGTTTAAACAGAGATGCTTTACTTATTAGAAAACTGATCATTGCTTTATAAAGAAAAAAAGTTGTGGCAGGGACACAAAATGAAACTTGTTTTGTACTTAACCTGAGAGTCTTTTTTTTTACAAAAATGGAACTGTTGAATGAGATCCTCAAAGAACAATTAATTGGTAGCCCTTAATTGATGCAGAATGTTGGAGAGAGATTTTTAGTCATGGGGACTAGACATTAAATTTGAATAATTGGGTACTTCGCGAAAGTGGGTAATTGGATTGAGGATGTTATTATAATATAAGAGCCCAATTAACTAGGATCACCAATTTTGGATTGGGTTTACAATCTTTGAGATAGAACGCTCAGGTGTGAGTGAGCAAGTGTGTTGGTAGGCGTAGTGGGTCGTATATGTAAACCACATTATGTGCAGGCCCATTGAGAACCCAATTTGAGTTTATGCTAAGTCCCCTCTCTAATCTAGATAAAAAGGTTTTTATTGCTTTCCCATTGAGCCACCATAGTTAGTATATTTCAAGATTAGGTTAAAGAAGAAGACTTGGTTGCAACAACTCAGATCACTTCATTTCTTATATGATGTGTCAATCCAGGTATGGTTCGGTTTATGAGTGATTTCTTGCAGTGTTAGTTATCCTTTAAATCATGTATTGAATTGAAGAATCGTTAGGTAGTGAATTTATTTGTAAATATTTTAATTTTCTCTCTTTGCTATGCTTACAATTCCCTTCATTTACACTGCTTCCTGCTTTAATAACCAAGTAGTAACGTGCAAAGTATTCAATACAACAGTGTGGAGAACTGCTCCTAACTGATCAGCGAAATTCTCGTACCCAAATGCACTCTTAACCAGGGGCTTCTCAGCTATCTCAATCAAGGATGAATTACTTTTCTTTTGGGATTTCAAAGCAAAAAAAACCGTACTTTTATCAAATTACATATTTGGATGTGCTAGATTGGCAGTTAAGTTGTGCAGTTGATTGGTATAATTGGAGTTAAGGAAGACAGTCACTTGATATATTAGGCAATGCTTTGAGGGAGCTGCCTACGAGATTGTCTCAGAGCAGATGGCAGTGTTGTTTATGAAGAGGACTGTTTGCTGTGATGTTCCTCAAGTTCAGGGCATTTCCTCAAAAATTCCAGTGGACGTAAGAGGATTTTATTTGGTATCTAATTGTTTGAACTCTACACAGTGAATTGGTGCAGGCTTGTTGTATAATAACTGCTGTACAAGCACTTGTGACTCTTGACTATACACCTGAGAGCATGTGATCTGTACAGAATTGGTCGTGAAATGAGAGGGGGGCGGGTGATATTATTAGTGAATGTGGGCATAAAGAAAAGAGTGTCAATTGGCGCAAGGCGGAGGGATATATTGCGACAAGTCAGCAAAGTTGCTATCCTGTCGATGAGCCCTGGTTAAGTGCTCTAGGGTGCACTGATGTGGGTAGCAACAGGTTGTTGGCAGAGATAATGCGGAGAAAGCAAGCAGAAGATTGTGCGTGGGGAAAAGTAATCTTAGAGTTCTCTGTTTACAAACGACATGTTACCATGTCGAGGTTTCTGGTAATGAATTTGGTGAAACAGGCATGGCAGATGGAACCTTATGATGAGCGTCTCTAAAACGGGTCGGGCAGTGTGTGTATTGCCCAAAAAGCCTAATGGATATGCTAGTAAAGTATGGGGACAAACGAGATGGAAGAGAAGGGAATGCAGCAACAATCTAAGTATAATAAATCAAAGCCCACTGCTAACTATTAGTGGATGAGATGTTGTCTGAAAAATGCAAGTGTAGTTTTTGAGTGAATGAAAGAATATATAAGATAAAATCTAGTGCGTAATCAACAGGAAGAAAGGAAATTCAGGTGTAGTGATTGGTTGCGTGAACTGTATCTATGAAGGGGTATATGGATTAGGCGGCGGGCGCGCTATGTGTAGTGGTTTGGTCACTCGTTTATCTATTTAGCTTCATGTTGTTTTGACCAATTAGTTTCTCGGTAATTGGAGGAGTGAAGAAACTAGTTAAGGTTCTTCTGGACAGGCATTCGGAGGAGGCACATTGAAGCCATGATCATAGAGCCCTTAATTACTGTTATATCTGATTTTTTGACTTCTATATTTTGGTCAGGTAACAGCAACATTGGCAAACGTCTTTTTGTGTTGATCATTTCAAGATCTTTATGCAGTCCAAAAGATCTGCATGATGCCATTGTTTTAAACTCTCTATTTTACAGATCTCCAATGGAATTTTTCTTTCGCATTAACCAACATTGTAGGACTCCCTTCTTCGCTAGATTTGTACGCCATCGTGGCTTTTCGTCTCTCTTCTATAATCGATCAATTCCAGCTTATTCACATCGTCCTAGTTATCCCCAAGAATCATTTGACTTTATCGTCTTTGGTTCACGCTGAATATAATTCGCGCTAACTTATCTAGAGACATCTTCTCGTTCTCTCAGGAAAGTAGATTGGACGCACAGACCGACTCTGCACAACCAGATTGGACAACTTGGCGCCGAGCACAAAACGCACGACCGCCTACCGCACATGATTCGCGTATGCAATTCAGGACAACGACAGATATACTTTAGTTACACGAATATAAGGTGTTTGTTCCGGATGTTGACCTATTATTAGGAGAAGTCATTAAGTCTTTACTTATACTGTCAATTGTGTGTATATGCCTACCACGGGCCTCCTTACGTTTCTCCCGTCCATATCTCCTAGATACGATATAGATTTTCGTTCGGATCAAAAAATGAACTAGGATTGAAGTTCTAGCAAGATCACCTCCCTACGGATCTCTCTGACGGCTCTCTCAGGCTGTCCTCTCTCATTGATTCTCTAGTCAAAATATATGTTATACCGCCCTAGTTAAGGGTGTATATGTATATGGTGGCTCTTCTCTAGCTCAACTCCACCCAGATAGGCATTATGTTACAGCAGCTCATCTCTAATATAAGTATTACTTTTCCTTGGTGTGTACCAGCACAATTAAAGAGGGGGCAGGAGCTCCGGTGTGTAACGCAACTACATAGTAGACGCGCATCCGGTGTCTATCACACGGGATGACGGTATATGCTTTGTTTTTAGCTCCCCATTTTGAATCGTTATGTTTATAACCAATAGGAACTAGATACCATTTATATTGTTGCAATTCCCACAACTTGCCAGAATATACATCGCGTAATTATCTCTATCTTGCATGACTGACAATAACCATCGGAGGTTGGTCCGACCCCTGTCCGGAACATCTTTTGCAGGGACAAACTGAACCAGACTCATATATGGTTTGAAAAGCGTGCGTCCACTGGCAGCTACGTGGATCTATACGGGACGCAAAGTGGCCCTCAACATTGGCGCCGTCTTGGGGAAAGATCTGTTCTTCTCAGTAATCTTGTACCTTGCCGATTGTAAAGATGGACTTCCACCTCAAGGTTAGTCTCTCTTTCCGACCAGAGGTGACAATAGATACGCGTTACTCTCTCTTCTCTCTCGAGATAATGGATAGCTCGTGACTGGAGTGACATAGGGTAGAGAAATATGTATGAGCAGCTCTGCAGAAACACGGAACGGCGCAGGCTTATTATGCGGAAAATTCATGCCCCGTCTCCAAGGATACACAGAAGACTCAGGATATAGAACCTCATCATGGTATATGGAAAGCCATTCTCATCTCTCGAAATCATTCCTTCCTCCAACTTACTCTAGCACTATTCTCGCAACTCCATAGGATGCCTTGGTACCGCTCTTGTCTATCAGTTTTGCATGTCTTCTTGCATCTTCAAGTTTTCTCCATTTCCGATCGACGCGAATCCGAGCAAGCCACGCTACAGGTGGGAAGCAAATGATAGAAGGATGCTGATAATGGCTCATAAGATGTACCAAATCCCCAGGTTTATCTCGATAAGTGAAGCTCACATATTTTGGGTCTAACGAGTAACGAAAAGTTCCAAGGCATATTTACAATTAGAGTTCTCGGATGCTCAAGCGAATCAATGGTGTGAGAATAAATAAAAGGTCCCCAAAAATACTCCGATCGAACGTTCTAACTATAAACTATATTTTCTAATTCGCCAGTGCGCGAGTGTCTGGTGATACTTCCTCATATAAAGAGCATCTTGCAAACTTGAAAACTCAATGGAGGTACTCTCATATCGCCACCCTATTAGCTAGAGGCACACTCAACCGAGTCCTTCTCTCAACAGACTCTTAGCCGGTTTTCCCTCTATTCTTAATTTGGGATTCGTGACTTGTATCGTGGGAACCATCGGAGTCGTGCTCCGCTTGGACCGGTCTCAATTCCAACTTTAGTTTCGTATCTGCTCTGTGACTCCTCCTTTGGTAAATAAGATCTTTTTAGCAAAAAGGTGAAGCACACCTACACACGAGGAGGGGGGACATACTGGAAATACTTTAGCAGGGCGCTCATATCAACGGGGACATATTAGATTTCTGACGTGCCTGTATACTTTTTCGTATCATTATAATATGAATCCCTCTCACACCGTGTTCGGGATTCAGTCGTTCCCGGAAATTCTCCATTAGCCCAGATTTGTTAAAAGTATCAACAAAGAAGGGCATAAAGTTACAGGAGGCTAGAGCAGGATACTTCTGGGGTAAAATAATGTCGCCACTCTAAGTTCGAATCTCTTAAGTGCATTATAAACATCGATCCTGAAGGGGGATCGCTTTGAC
>JBAPGN010001657.1:0-18430 GCA_037355405.1 Vitis amurensis | reverse complement strand
AGTCCAACCTGAAAAATAAAAGGGAGAATCAAGATGACTTTTCCTTTTTCTTTTTCTATTTTCTTTTTCACTTTAACAAGACAAATGATCATTTCTATTATTATTATTATTTTTTAAAAAGTTAACTTTGACACGTGGTAATCACTATACCACATGACATTTGTTTTTTCTTCTTTCCTTTTCCCCCTCCTCTATAATATCCTCATCTTCTTTTTGTTTTTTTTTTTTAATATCCTAGTTTGATGAAAGCTTTTTAATTTCAATTTTTTTAATATTTCATAATTTTATATTTATTGATTTTAATTATTTATGAATATTTTTAAATATAAAATAATAATTTATAATAGATAATTAATGAAAATAAATTTAATATAAAAATAAATACATAATGAATAATTTTTAAGATTTAGGACATAAAATTTTCCATATCCTACTAAATAAAATATTTATTTATTTTATAAATGTCATATTATTTTATTGTTTATATTTGTTTTTAATTTTAAATATACATGTGAAAATCATACTGTAGACCCCTTTTGAAGTGAGGGGGGCCTAGGAGAATTTTTTTTTTGGGGGGCTCATTTTCATGACATTTGTGGAAGAAGGGGGGGACCTCCATGCACAAGGAAGCTGCATCGGACACGGCAAGAGACATGGACAACCATGCTGGTGGTCAGAGACACCATGCTTGCTGAGGGGAGGAACAGTAGAGCAAGTAGTGGCTTGCCTGGGAAGAAAAGAGAGACGAGCCTGGAGAAAAGAAAAGAAAAAAAGAAAGGCAAGAGGAGGAGGTAGCGGGAAGAGAGGGGGAAGCTCAGAGGATTTTCTGGGGAATTGAATTTTATCAGGCGCAGCACATTGCGGCTTGTGGCCCAGGTACGCATCCACACCCGCTCGGGTCATTTTCTGTACGCATGTTTAGATTCTCACATGTGCATGATCACTTTGAGTATTCATTGATTCCATCATCAATTGCCATGATTGCTTCATTTTATTAGTAGAGACCCGACTTTAGGGACTTAAAGGGGTGTTACGGTCTTTACCGTCTTCGATAATAAACCTGACCCCCGAAAAACCCGATCCGGTTTTTCACAGACCGGCCTTTCAAATAAGGATCCACTAGGGTTTTTCTTCTTATTTTGTTTACCCTATTAAAAACATAAAACAAAATAAGTGGCGATCCAAGTCATTTTTGTTTTTTAACCATTAAATCATTTTCAAAATAAAAATCGAGCTCGCCACGAATGGGAAACTGCATGAGCAGGAAAATGCGGGGTCCACAAATATGGCGATTCCGCTGGGGGATATGTTTAGAGGGTCAAGCTTGAACATTAGATAAGCAAACGTGTAGTTCGATTGAACGGATCATGGATGCCTCATATCTTGATTGCACATTGAAGGATTTCTTGATGCAATGCTTAATGTCATATTCAATTTGGATTTGGAGCATCCTGGATTATTGATATGATATGATCTTAATGCTTTGATTAGCAGTTGACTGGCTGATTTTGTGTCCATGAGTGTCGTTACTGATCCACTTCACATGCAGTATACTCATACTGTTGAGCATATTGTCGATTTCTCGACACGCTGATCACTTGTTGGTATATTATTTTGATCAACTTTTGAGCGTGTTTGTCTTTGTATCACTATTTCCTCTTATTTGTTGTATGTCTCGCTTTCTTGTGTGTACACATGATATATCTGAGCCTTTGCCTGATTGCGTGTTGCAATGAAGCTACCGCTCTTTGCGTGATGTGTGCCGCTTGTTTATGTGGTCGCACATCTATCCCCTTATCTCTCACCCTCTATCTCGGTCATTTTCATCATTAACGGTTCTCGCTTTTGCAAATGTGAGGCTTGTGTGTGCTTGTACTCTGACCGAGAATAGAGGATTAGGGTAGGGTCTAGCGACGGGCCTATACCAATGTCTGGAGCGTTCCGAAGGAGACCAGACATACGATGCTGATTGGAGTCCGATCATTTGAACCTGTATAAGCCCCGAGCTAGGTTTATGGATCTTTATGCGCATGTGGTTTCATCTTCTGCTTTAAGCTTCTTAGGGTTTTCGGAGCCACCCACACCGATCACTGTGCACTCTAGTCTGACTATTGAGCGTTGAGCGGTTGAGAGTTTCACCTAGGAAACCCCTGGGATGTCGAGGTAGTGCATTGTGGTGTGAAGTCGCACCTTGCATGGAGGCCCCGTCCTCTGAGGCGTGCAGAGGGTTGCGTACCGTGTGGGGGTATGAATCGTTCTGCTAGGGATACTTTAAGTCCACCTTATCATTAGAGCCACCTTGACGCTTGTAGGTTGAGCTGTAGATCCTTCGATTAGGACTCCTTCCTTACAACGTGAGTGCATCTAAGGCTTCAGAGCCTCCTATAGTCCACGTTTGGCTTCGTTTACATCTCCTCCTTTTTTAGTCTCCAATTTGAGAGTGGCTCAGATATTGGTAAATGAGTTTGAGTATGAGGTCGGACTCAACCTTTATTGTGTCACCCTTGGATTACGACTTTTCCCTCGATGGGTTTCGTCAATGTTTAATCCTAGGGCTTCGTTTTTCTTTCTTGGCTTGACAACCCTTCTTATTGTCACTTATCTCGAACTACTTTGGGATAATGTTCATATTGTCATTCTTTTTACACTACACACTTATACACGCGGCTCTAGTTACCGTCATTTTTTGTTTGATCCTTATTCGTCTTCAACTCGATGCTCAGTATTTTCATTATAGAAAGGTGAAAGACAATTTTCATATTCACAGCTTTTTTATAGAGAGTCGCCTTGATCACTTATTATTTTCTCTTATGGTCGAGTTGAATCAGTTGATTCAATTGATATGTGGTTATACGAATGGAGTATTGTCTCATGATAGCATGGTTTTTCACACACCTCTCTCATCGTTGGATATTGATTGAGATTCCTCTGGTGCACATTTGTAGCCAATCTCGCAGTGGATCACTTTATTGACTCCAAGAGTTCACGTCATATATCTCAGATGTTCTGATTGGCCACCAGTCAGGGACCAGTGGCGTTGTAGTTGTTATTGCTTTTAGTGTCTATCTCGTGTCTTCATACGTTTTGTTTGCCATTGTAAGGGAGTCAGTTTAGGAGTCGGTTTGAGGTCTGGAGTCACATTCCTGTGAGGACGAGTTCGAGGACGATTGAGTCAGAGCAGATTCATATCCGAGTCTCAGATAGTTCAGTGAGATGTCAGAGTCGATGCCTAGCTTCGACACTTGCTTCCCATTCAGGAGTTCATAGGCCGGAGTTAGTAGACGCTTGGATTAGTTAGAGAGTTCTCGCCGGATCCTCATCCGACTGGCGTGGTACTGAGGAGGACGATTCCCTCATGCATGTGCTCAGACAGCAAACAGACTGCGTCCCCTGGGGTTTCACCTGGTACTCCATTCCATCTGGCAAGAGGTCATTATGGACCATTCCAACCACCTACTGTCCAGTGTCGCCCCCCATGGTTCCTTCATTGGGATTACTCGATTGGCCGAGCAGGCAGGCCAAGGTTGAAGAGACTCGGTCCTGATGAGACAGATCATTTTGAATGAGGACGGAGGTTTGACTTGGGATGACAGAGATGGCATACCGGCGGCGGCTAGCCTTGGCCCGCCAAGTTTCGCCTGCCAGACATTGAGCGCTATAACGTGGGAATTGGTTGTCCATAGATCCATTGAGACTATACAGCACAGTATGAGGCACTGGGATAGGATGATGGCGCAGTTGTGGCCCTCTTCTAAATGTCACTTAGTGGCGGCAGCTCAGAAGGTGTTTGCTTCAGTTGAAGCGCTTCGAGACTGTCGCACATCT
Source organism: Vitis amurensis (assembly GCA_037355405.1). Taxonomy (NCBI): domain Eukaryota; kingdom Viridiplantae; phylum Streptophyta; class Magnoliopsida; order Vitales; family Vitaceae; genus Vitis; species Vitis amurensis. The sequence goes on along the minus strand of JBAPGN010001657.1, from coordinate 14,605 downwards.
GGGAGGTGACGTGGCCTCGTCGAGTTTAAATGACTCAGTCTGCTTTCAGCGCCGATATTGATGTATCCAGACGAGAGTTGGAGCCCTAGACTCAGAAGCCAGAGAGTCTATTTTTCATTTGTCGACTCATTGGGAGGGCAAAGGTGGCTGGTATGATACGACCGGCCTAACAGAAGCAGGATGCAGATTGATATGGTTCTTGTCGGAACCTACAGCCGATTAGGTTTCGCCTAGGCGTCTTTGTGGGTATCCCGTTTGCAAGTATCTCAGAGTTTGTTGTTACTTGCTTGCTTTGTCAGTGTAGAGGAGCGCTATGGCTCGAGATTATGGACAGATACTACTCTTCCTGACGGTAAGGGGAAGAAGCTGATTGGACCATTGACCAGATCTGGAGAGGTTGGTGCTATTAGCTATCAGCACCAAAGGCCCGCGCGTCATTCAGCTTATAGGCCTCCTAACAGTCAGAGCCTCCTTTTCTCTCTTCCACCATTCAGTATCAAGCTGGATATGCTCAGCGATGCCTTAATTGCTCAGACAGCATGCAGCTGCGACCACCACATCCGAGAGCCGCTACTCACGCCACTGCCTAGAACCATATGCAACAGAGGCCCCGAGACAGTTCATCATTTTGGGCATGCTTTGACTAGAGCTTTTGAGAAGCTCAGAGACGCTGGAGGATCTGTTTCCTTTGGCGCGAGGCTTTGCCCATCCTATTCTCCCATTTCCGCTCACATGAGGCACTGCTTGTATCATCAGAATTCCGGGGCACGTACTGAGCATTGTTTCACTACTCCATCATGCGAGTACACGGATTTGATTGATTCAGGTGGTTGACTGGCTAGGGCCAAAGTGTGACCACCAATCCTGCTGCGACATTCTACACCATGCAGTTCTCCCCTCTGGTCTTTTAGTAGATTGATTTGGATATTAGAAGGGTACTGATGGCAATGGTATTTTGGACATCGGCGTGAGGACTTGGTTCTGTCGACATGGGTACTCATGTTTGGCAAGCGATCTAGCCTAGGCACTTTCATTTGATTATGGTCGTCAATCTAGAGCCGTTTCCCGTTCTGTCGGGCTCTAGTTTTAGTTCATTAGATTGGCTTTGTTGGTCCAGTTTTGGTTCAGATGAGTCATTTGTTATTTTGTCTAGGTCGTTTGTAGTCTTTAATCGGCTTCACACACAATGATGTACTTGATTTGGTTCATATCAAGTGACAGATGATATTATTAGGTTTTGAGTATGTGTTATTCTCTTTTTTCAAGAGGTACGTTTTGATCTATTTAGTGTTGATGTGTGGCTTATGTTTTTCAAATAATGAGACCATAATTCTTCATCTTTGGCGCGCAGTATGATACATGCTCGTGGCCTCCGTTGACTAAAGATCATTGCGAGAGAGGGATATTGAGGCCATTGACCTAAGATTGTAGGAGATTCAACCTAGGGGATTTTCGAGACTGTGTGACCGGGCGACTGTGTCACTTCCAGTTCTAAGAGCAGTATTCATATTCCATATCCATACGCTGGACTGTGAGAGTTGCGTATCTTTATGACCATATTGAGCGCGTGGCAGAGTACGATAGGAACTAGCCGCTAGTCAATTAATTCCATTTCTATAGGGTGGCTAAACTTGACTGGTGAAAGTGAAGCGAGATGGTAATCTCGACTTTACCGTACCATAAGTAGCGCGGTTGATTGTGAGTTTCACGCCTGATCATAGCGTATAGTAACCATGTGTCTTTCGCGTGCGTGTTCCACGCATATCATTTGCGTTTGACTGCTGAACTAGCCGTAGGAGTCCAATGATAGGATGAGACGCCCAAGGCTAGATGATATCAGCAGATATAGAGTTGGAATTATGATTGTTAAGAGTTGGCTCTTGACGTAGATTTTGGGGATAGTTCTGGGGTATGTAGATAAGCAGGGGTTATGATGATGGGAGCATACCAAGATTGGAGTTATTGCACTAGACTTTTCAAGTAGAAGATCGAGATGATTCGTAGAAAGAATATGGAGTGATGTTTAATGAGTACGATAGAGGTGAGTAGACTGCTTAGTGGTATGATGAAGAGGTCGAGTTTCGCAATTTTAAGTCAAAGAGTTTGGTCAACATCTAATATGGCTATCAAGGTGAATAGAGCGATGAGTGAGAGGTCAGGTTCACGACGAATTCATCGGAGGGTTGAACAGAGTACTAAGTGTGGACGTGGTGCCAGTCTTTAAGTATGTTAGATTCGTGGTGAGATCTTGAAAACAAGATACGTTTGAAGGTATTCTGTCCACAATAGGATGAGGTGGACCAATGTAATTGATATTACATTACCTCACATTATTAATTATAATTCTTACTATCACATATGAGAGTTAGGCCGTTGCTAAGGTCACATATGTGTTAGCTCACCATCGAGCAACAATTAGGCTCTTTGTCACTTATATCACTAACACCTCAATATAATAAATTTTGAGGACTTGGTGACGCAGACTAGGTGGTATCATGCATGGCTAATTAAGTGAATCTAAATGAAGAACTAGACGAAGAAAGGGGAACGGTTCTGTGACGATCACCATTAAAGTCAGTATGAAGGTGTCTGGCAGACTCGCTTGAAAATATGAAGTACCGATATATAATGGAGTTTTAGAGACTATACATATATACACAGGGGAGCATGCATATTACAATACACTCTTACTCGTGAATTTTATCGCTCTTGTAGATCATAATCTAACATTTTATCCAATAACATAATTTTACGATACGAGACATTAAGGCACCTAGCCACATTGTGTGAAATGAGTGCTATGCCGTGGGATCTTCATCTTTTCCATTTTTCCTCTTGATTTCTCGACATTATCCTTGTTTTCACCTTGATGATGGTTTTGTTCACACGTCACTGTGCAGTGAGGATTGTAACATCTTTCCTATCATTCACGCTGTGGGGCAGTGGGTTCAGAGGATGTTATTGCTGTTAGAGGTTATGCTTAATCGGATGAGATTCTCAATCATATCACATTCCGTATGATGATGCAAAGATGCTAGATATAGATCATCTCTGGTGTATGTATTCGGCGGAGATTGTTAATGTAATGTATTGTGGTAGACGAAGTCTGCCGGCTAAAGAATAATCGATAAAAGAGAATAGAATGATAGATATATATAATCACATAAGCATAGTATACTTATACGCATTGATGAGCGGAAATGAGGTAGAGGAATATGTAGATGGATGGCCAGAAGGTCACACTGCGCTAAAAGCGGCATTGGAGTCATATTCCATGATCGTCTCTGAGGCTCTATTTCTGGGTCATAGGTGTATGCGACGTGGCGGGTGGCTTCATGAGGTTTAATGTGTTAGAGAGAGTGTCGTATGAGAGTCTTCTTCTGAGATATCTATCTTGGTATTATTTGGGTGAGAGTATGAGTTTCCATTGATTTTGTGAGCGGACGAGCAGATCCTTTCTTTAGTATCTCTGGAGTTCTTGCCTATGCCATCTATTACCGTCTATTTCAGATGTGACTATTTTCCATGCTTATGCGAGTCGACCATCTCACTCAGCTTTTCTATCTCTTCGTCTTCTCTACCTTTATTTTGTTCTCATTCGACTCTACTGCACTCGTGAATTTCATGATCCTTTTGCGTCCTATCCTACTTGATTTTGACATTGGTGTCAGTCATCGCCACGTACTTTTGAATTCTTGCTGTATTCGACGACTATCTCATTTATGATCATCCGCACTTTTCGTGTGGGTGGGACCCCTATTCCGGGATGAGACATATTGTTTCTACGCATTGCATATCATGCACGAGGGGTATGTGGTGCGATTGTATCATTTGGTGATTTTTGAGCTAGTTTCCTTTCGTTTCTTCTTCACGCCTTAATTACCTTGGGCTACGTTACGGTCCGTGTCTGAAGACCATCCCTGAGGCCAGTTACTTCATACATTCGTGTTGACGGCTCAAACATGGGCATACTCGAAGTTAGTAGAGATTATTCCTGGAGCATGATGGATAGGGAGTGAAGATGATGATTTATCACTGGGTGCATACTCTATTAGTCATTAGTGATGGATGTTCCAGAGGCGCCGTTATCTCACTGGGGCATATCCCTGCTCATTCGATGACGGTTTTCTTTCGAGTGTGAAATGGCTTTGGCACTGAGGCATAGTCGTTTGCCTTCTTCACTTGGGTATAGATGGATTAGGATTGGCGGATAAGACCTTACATATGGTCATAGGCATTTCAGAGGGCGTTTTTATTGGAGATACCTTACAGTCTAACTCGATACTGTTGCGATTGGACATCCCACCTATCTCATCGATGGTTGGTTCTTTGAGATGACGATTTTAGGTTGCCAGGCGTGTAGCCTGTCATTGTGGATGGCTTTGATTTGTACATTTGGAGCGAAGTCTCAGTTGGGTTTATACTGGAGCATAGGGCCACCGTCATTCAAATTCATGAGCCCGAGGATTCTGAAATTCATATGGATTATTGTTGGAGATGTCTATCACGTTTATGGCAAGCCAGGTAAATAGTAGGGTTGATTGATTGTTGACGTTCGGCGATGACGCAGGCTGTGTTGACACTGGGCACTAGCGGATGGGAGAGCATTTTCATGTGAGATGCCACCCTATTGTGGATCCTTTTACGGCTGGGTGCTATGCTCCATCGCTTTTGGGAGGGAGAGTTAGATTGGTTCTTGACATTGGAGCATCTGACGAGTGATATGGAGATCATTGGATTATTTCATGTTGTCTTCATTGCATACTGGGGCATAGCCGCCTAGTTGGATGTTTTGACATCGAGATTTGACTTCTTGTTTGTGATTACTGCTTTTCGATGGATTATGGAGTCTGATACTCGTTTAGTCTTCGTTGGCTACTGGATGATCTCAGATACTTACATACCTTTCATTTCGTACTCAGACATTTCACCCTGGATATTCTCATGTCTTCTATCATACTAGAGCCTGATCATCACCTTATTTTATCCTACACCTCCCACCGTGACACATGACCTCACCCCTATCTCGATTAGGAGGAGACGTAGATTAGTCCTTGATCACCTTGGTTGTGTTTTCATACATCTTTCGGACTTTAGGTTCAACATCTTCCATGATGGCAAGGCCTGACAGATTGCCGATTTATTAGTGACGATACTTTCATTTTGACAGTTGGCACGATGAGTGTTGATTTTGTTTGCTCTTTTCATTTCGAGCATTGGTCATCATTGTTTTATTCATCAGTTAGTTTTGTTTTGTCGGCACGGTGTCACGATACATGGTCCTGTTTGGCATTACTTATTTGAGGTTGGACATTTTCATTACATGATGGATGAGCATATCTCAGAGTACAGTAGTTGTGAGGCATTTTGCATCTCTGTCTGTTCATCATCACATAATGGGGCATACCCCCTCTCCGAGAGCATTGGACCTTCCACAGGTTTCATTCACTTTTGATCTAGTTGTCGACCCCGAGAGTTGCATACTAGGGCATACCCTCCTTCTCTGAGATCATCGGACCTTTCACAGGCTTCATTATCTTTATCCTAGTTGTCGATCCTCATGAGTTGTCATACTGGGGCATATCCCCTTCGACCGAGTTTGTTTGCATCACTATCTGAGTCATCCTTTGGTTTTGGGCCACTTGGTCAGGTCATCATCATCATTTTCAGTTTCAGTTTGAGTCGAGGCCGCACCTATACGATCGAGGCGACTCTCTTTGGTCTCATGTCAGTTCAGTTTACTGGCGGCACCTATATGATCGGTTCATTTATCATGTCAGTTTTGGACGTCGGGGCCGCACTATACAATCGGGACTATCTCTTTGTCATGTCAGTTTAGGTTCTGGGCCGGCACCTATACGATCGGTCATGTAGTCATGGTCGAGTCTTGAGTTCGGGACACGCACCTATACGATACGGTCATGTCTATCGTGTCAGTTTGAGTCGAAGCCGCGACCTATAGATCGACCATGCTGCTTTGTCATGGACAGTTCATGGTTCTGGACCGCTGCAACCTTCGGATCGTCATCTCTTTGTCATGGTCAGTGTCAGTTTCTGGGACGATGACCTATAACGATCCGGTCATTGATCTAATTGCTCTTGTCATTAGAGTCCGGGACCCGGACCTATACGGATTCGGTCATATATCGTGTGCAGTTATGAGTCGATGGCCCCCGCACCTATACATCGGTACCATCTCTTTGTCAATGTCAGTTTCAGTTCTGGGACCCGGCACCTATACGATCGTCCATTATCATGTCCGTTTAGTTTCTGGGACGGCTCTATACGATCGGTCATTATGCGTGTCCAGTTTGAGTCAGGGCGCTCTAATACGATTTGGGCCATCTCTTTGTCATGTCAGTTTAGTTATTCTGGGACCGCACTTATACGATCCGTCATTATCGTGGTTAGTTTAAGTCGGCCGACCTATACCGATCGCCATCTCTTTGAGTCATGTCAGTTTAGTTTCTGGACGCACCTATCGATCGGTTCATTATCGGTGTCATTTTGAGTCGGGGCCTGCACTTATATCGATCGCCCATCTTCCTAAGCTTCAAGTTCGAGTCGGGACCAGCACGCTTATCGAATGGTCATCATCGTGTCAGTTTTGTGAGTCGGGTCGCACCTATATCAATCGGCATCTCTCTTGTCAGCTTTAGTTCGATCGAGGACGCACCTATATCGATCGGTACATTCGTCGTGTCAGTTTGAGTCGGGGCCGCGCACCTATATCAATCGGCCATCTTCTATCAGTTCAGTTTGAGTCGGGGCCACACCCATATCGATCGGCCATTTCCCTATCAGTTTGTGTTTAGTTTGAGTCGGGACGGCACCCATATAGATCGGTCATTCATTCTTCCTATCAGGATAATTCGGCGTCCAGGTCTTTGCTTCAGTATGACATTCAGGGTCACATTTCCATTTTAGGCATTCAGAGTCATTCTCCTCACCTGGTTACTTGATGCTTATCGCCTATTCATCATTGCTCTTCTAGATTTCCCCTTTCACTGCACATGGCATAGTCCTATGAGATCATGAGACGCATATTTCGGTCATATTGTTGGGCACCCTACACTTGGCATCCTCATATAGTCCACATAGGGCAGTCTCCTTTAGATGCGTTTTGTCCGTACTATAGGGTGGTTCTACCGTTACTCATCTTTGATATGGTTTTTTGAGTCACTCTCGGAGACGATTTAGAGGGAGTTTGGGTCCTTAGTGTGGCTTCAGAGGCATTTGAGGTATCATTTTCCCTTAGGATTAGAGCCTTTGTTCGTTTGTTGGCTCGAATGAGTTCTGGTTTCACTCGTGTCCTTTTGGGGGTCTCCTTTGTTCTTCGGTAGAGTTCACTTCATTCCACTCACTGTTCACACTCTCTTTATCACTCTAGTGTTCCTTGCTCCTTACACTTGTAAACTCTACCGAAGAGGGGCATATTTGTAGACCCCTTTTGAAGTGAGGGGGGCCTAGGAGAATTTTTTTTTTTTTGGGGGCTCATTTTCATGGCATTTGTGGAAGAAGGGGGGGGACCTCCATGCACAAGGAAGCTGCATCGGACACGGCAAGAGACATGGAGAACCATGCTGGTGGTCAGAGACACCATGCTTGCTGAGGGGAGGAACAGTAGAGCAAGTAGTGGCTTGCCTGGGAAGAAAAGAGAGACGAGCCTGGAGAAAAGAAAAGAAAAAAAGAAAGGCAAGAGGAGGAGGTAGCGGGAAGAGAGGGGGAAGCTCAGAGGATTTTCTGGGGGATTGAATTTTATCAGGCGCAGCACATTGCGGCTTGTGGCCCAGGTACGCATCCACACCCGCTCGGGTCATTTTCTGTACGCATGTTTAGGTTCTCACATGTGCATGATCACTTTGAGTATTCATTGATTCCCTCATCAATTGCCATGATTGCTTCATTTTATTAGTAGAGACCCGACTTTAGGGACTTAAAGGGGTGTTACGGTCTTTACCGTACCTTCCCGATAAGTAACCTGACCCCCGAACCCAATCCGGTTTTTCACAGACCGCCTTTTCCAAAATAAGGAGTCACACTTAGGGTTTTTTCTTTCTTATTTTGTTTACCCTTTTAAAAAATAAAAACAAAATAAGTGGCGACTCCAAGTCATTTTTTTTTTTTAACCGATTAAATCATTTTTCAAAATAAAAATCGAGCTCGCCATCGAATGGGAAACGCATGAGCAGAAATGCGGGGTCCACACATACCTAATGAATATAATTTTAACTTTTTGTTTATGAATTTAACTGATTTAAATCATAATTGAAATTTGGGATAAAATTTTTTTCTTGGCTAAAATATTTAATATTTTTAATTAAAGAAAACAAATTTTAGTTGTAGTTTTAATATTTTGCATCATTAAAATTTTAATTTTTTAATTTATATTGTTCATTAAAAAATGTATTTTATTATTTATATTAGTTTTTCTTAATTTTATTAAAAATTAAAATTTTAGTATACTGACATGGCTCATCCTATCAACACAACCATTAGAAAAAAAGGTACCACTTTTTATGAAAAAGAAAAAAAGTAAAACTAAAGTGAGTTAAAAGTAACACATTTTAATAATACTTTTAACATACCTTAATGTTATTTATTTATTTATTTATAATAAAAGAGTGGTATCCCAATTTTTTTTTTTATAAATTTAGAGAAAATTAACATAAATGATTAAATACAATTTTTATGAAAAATATATTTTATTTTTATTTTATATGAATAAAAAATTTAAAATTTTAACAAAACAAAATATTAGAACCACAACAAAGTTTTTATATTTTTTAATTAAAAATATTAAATATTTTCACTAAAAAAAAAGTTAAAACTACATTCAAATAAGAATCATAAGCAAAAAGTTAAAAATCATGATATGATTTTGATTTTCATATGAAATTTAAAAATTTAGAAAATAGAAACAATAAAATAATATGATAAATGTATTTTTATTTAATCTCTATGATAAGATTTATTGAATAAATAAATATTTTATTTAGTATGAATATATAAAATCTTATATTTTAAACCTTTAAATTTGTTTTATGTATTGATTTTTATGTTAAGTTTTGAACTTTTAGTGATATTACTTTGACCGCATGTTTATTGGATTGTTTTATAAAAATTCTTTAAAAAATTTATATTTTTCTTAGATAGTTTACATATACATAATTCATCTTACAGTCACTGTCACAAAACTTAATATGATTCCTACTCTATTATTTTGTACGTTACGACAACCAAAAGAGCCGATGGATGGGGCCCAAAAGTACAGCTGGAAAATTCATAATTGATTCGCAACCGATCTGTTTCTTCACTTCCTTCTTCTCTCTCTGCATCTCTCTCTCTCTCTGCATTTTCCCTTCAAAGTTCAGACCAACCATGGAGGTTGTTGGAGAGCTTCTTCTTTCTGCCGCCTTTCAAGTGCTGTTTGTTAAGTTGGCCTCCCCTGATTTCCTCACCTTTGCCCGCCAAGAACACATTCATTCTCAACTCAAAAAGTGGGAGACCCAACTCTTCAATATTCGTGAAGTGCTCAACGACGCCGAGGATAAGCAGATTACTAGTCCCTCTGTAAAACTCTGGCTTGCTGACCTCAGGAACTTGGCCTATGACATGGAGGACATCCTCGACGAGTTCAACACCGAAATGCTCGACGCAAGCTGGCAGTGCAACCTCAGGCCTCCGCCGCCGCCACCACCAGCAAGGTATGGAGTCTCATCCCTACTTGCTGTACTAGTTTCACTCCCAGTCATGTTACTTTTAATGTTAGCATGGGGTCCAAGATCAAGGATATCACCAGCCGCTTGGAAGAAATTTCCACTCGCAAAGCCCAACTGGGTTTGGAAAAGGTTGCAGGACAACACTACTACTTGGAAAAGAACACCCAGCATACTACTTGGAAAGAACCCACCACATCTTTATTTTTGCGTTAGGTAGAGATGATGAACAAAAAGAAGATTGTAGATTTGCTGCTCAGCGATGAATCTGCTGCTGTCCCATCGTTGGTATGGGTGGGTTGGGTTAAAACCACATTGGCTAGATTTGCTTATAAGATGAATGCGGTGGTGAAGCATTTTAGTCAAGAGCATGGGTCTGTGTGTCTGATGAGTTTGATGTGGTGCAAATAAACAAAGGCTATTCTCAACGCCATCTCTCCCCCAGGGCAAACGATTCCAAGGATTTCAATCACTCCAAGTTGAATTAAGCACTCATTAGCTGGAAAAAGGTTCTTGCTTGTCCTGGATGATGTTTGGAACAGGAACTAATGAAGATTGGAATAACTTGCGATCCCTTTCAGGGGAGGGGCTAAAAGGAAGTAAAGTCATAGTAACCACACGCAATACACATGTGGCATTAATGATGGAACATCTGTTACCTACCACCACTCTCTTAAGCCTTTATCATATGATGACTGTTGGTCGGTATTTGTACAGCATGCATTTGAAAACAGAGACATCCAGAAATCCGAATTTAAAATCAATAGGCAAGAAGATTGTGGAAAAGTGCGATGGTTTGCCGTTAGCAGCAAAGGTGCTTGGTGGTGTCTTACGCTCCAAACAGCGAGACGATGAATGGGAGCATATATTGAATAGCAAAATTTGGAGTTTATCATATACCGAATGTGACATCATTCCTGCATTACGGTTGAGTTATCATCATCTTCCAGCGCAACTAAAAAGATGCTTTGTTTATTGCGCAACATTTCCTCAAGACTACGAATTTAGGGAAACTGAGCTAGTTTTGTTATGGATGGCAGAGGGATTAATTCAACCATTGGAAGGAAATAAGCAAATGGAAGATTTAGGTGGTGAGTACTTTCGTGAATTGGTGTCGAGGTCATTTTTCCAACAGTCTGGAAATGGTGGATCACAATTCGTCATGCACGACCTCATTAGTGATCTTGCTCAATCAGTTGCTGGAGAACTATGTTGCAATTTGGAGGATAAGAACCATACCATTTTACAAGACACTCGCCATGTGTCATACAATCGTTGTCGTTATTTTGAGATCTTTAAAAAATTTGAAGCTCTCAACGAAGTGGAGAAGTTACGAACATTTATAGCCTTACCAATTGATGCTTATTTTGGACAGTGCTATTTAACTAGTAAGGTGTTTAGTTGCTTGTTCCCCAAACAAAGATATTTAAGGGTGCTATCTTTGAGTGGGTATCACATAAAAGAGTTACCAAACTCAGTCGGAGATTTAAAGCATTTACGGTATCTTAATTTGTCCAGAACTGCAATTGGAAGGCTACCAGAATCGATAAGTGAGCTCTACAATTTACAAGCACTAATATTGCGTGAATGTTGGAGTCTTACAATCTTACCTATGCACATTGGGAATTTGGTTAATCTTCGACATCTGGATATTACCGATACAGGAAGCTTAAAGAAGATGCCTCCACACATAAGTAACTTGGAAAATTTGCAAACACTATCAAAATTTATCGTGGAGAAAAAATAATAGCCTCATCGAGCTGATAAGAAGAATTGGCAGAAGTCTGTCGAATACTTGGAGGGGACACTTCCTATTTTGGGGTTGCATAATGTTGGTGGTGCTCAAGATGTCAGAGGATGCGGATTTGAAGTGGGCAAGCATAACATTAAGATTGTAAGCATGAATGGCGGCAATGATTTTTGAGATACCGCAATGAACAGATATGAGAAATGCAAGTTGTTGGATGTTTAGCTCAACCCGAGTTGAAAAATCCTGGAGAAAACACGCACCATATCATTTTTCATGGTGGGAGGAATATTCACCAAGTGTGGATTGAGGAACCCTTCGATGTCTCACTGATGTGCAGTGTGTGCGTCATAAGGTTGTCAAGGAAACTGCACACGTTACCATCTCTTGTGAGCTGCAATTGTCCTCGCTGCAAAAGACTTGCGCATTCAAGTGAATGAAGTGGATGAAAAGGATTTAGATGGTGTTGAGTTTTACGGGCAGAATGGTGGAGTCTTTTCAGATCGATTGAGTCTCTAATACCTTATTCGAGATATGCCAGAGTCTGGGAAAGAAATGCGCGTTCTTCTCCAGTTTGTGCATTGATGGAAGGGAAAGATTGATTTCCTGACCGCTGCCTTAGAGGCTTACGAATGACGCAATGTCCGAAAATTGGTTGGGAAGAGTTATGCCGTTATCGTTAAGTTCCTCCGTAAAGCTGAGAGATAGTGGATGATTGGAAGTATTGCTCCGCTTCCAAAACTTTTATTTCTCCATGAATTAAAATTAAAAGCATGTAACGAAGTAGTGTTGGGCAGATAAATTCGGAGTGTTGAAGTTGTCCAACTCCCTTGCCAGCTTTAGAATTGATTATTGCAAAGTAGGGTGGAGATGGTTGAGGATTTAGAAGAAGCTTGGCGGGCTTGAAGCGTTTGAGGGTGTGTGATGTGATGGATCGTATCCTGAGGCCAGCTTACCATGCAGTCTTGAGATATCTGTAATAGCGAGGTGTGGAAATATGTGACGAAGTCTGGCAAATGAATTGCAAGTCTCAGGCACGGCAAGCTGAGTTAGTAATCGAAGGGTGTCCGAAGCTTATGAACATTCTGGAGAAAGGGTGGCCGCCCATGCTAGGAGGAAATCTTCTGAGTGTAATGATGGGATGGTATTAAGGCACTACCAGGCTAGATTAGGAATGAATGATGAAGATGGAATTGGGTGAAACACCAACTCCTCATAGTGGTCTGTGAAAGAGTGGAAATTATGAGTTTGTCCATCTCTCTTTTCTTTCGCTCAAAAGGTGAATTTACCGCACCTCACTATAAACAGATCCGGATAATTCGGATGTGAAAGATGTGCAACAGTCCTACCTGGACGGGTTATTATGCGGCAATTCGCAAATCTCGAAGAGTTGAATGAATCGAGGATGTTGTCCATCTCTGACCTCATTTCGCAAGTATGAGTTACCCTCCACTCCTGAAGGATGGCTAGCATTTTGGAATTGGTGGGAATCTGGAATTGGCCGCCGGATTCAGCATGCGCCACCGTCATAGTTCTTGGCTATTGAGGATGGTAGGGTCTCAAACTCATTCACTTGCAAAACTCACTTCTCTTGAAAACATTCTGAGAGCATATACTGGATGTCCGAGTCTAGAGTCATTTCCGGAACGGGGTTTGGGTTTCGCCCCCAACTTGAGAGTTGTTGACATTACCGATTGTGAGAATCTGAAGACGCCTCTGTCAGAGTGGGGACTCAACAGGCTCCTCTCTCTCAAACGCCTCACCATTGCTCCAGGTGGATATCAAAATGTGGTTTCATTTTCACATGGTCATGATGACTGCCACCTTCGTCTTCCTACATCTCTCACCCGTCTTCACATTGGAAAATTCCAGAATCTGGAATCCATGGCCTCCCTGCCTCTCCCGACCCTCGTCTCCCTTGAATGTCTTATTCTCTGGGATTGTCCAAAGCTCCAGCAGTTTTTGCCGAACGAAGGGCTGCCAGCAACACTCGGACTGCTTGATATCCGGGGTTGTCCTATCATAGAAAAGAGGTGCTTAAAGGGCAGAGGAGAAGATTGGCCCCACATTGCCCACATCCCCGCCTTTGTTATAGACCGCAATTGAGACCTTCAGACTCCTCATCAATCTTTCTCTCTGCAAAACAAATGAGAGCAGACGTTATTCAACCAGGTACTTCCATTCTCAACGCTCAACAAAAATTCTTACTCTTTCAATTTATAATTACAAATGTCACCGCATATAATTTTCGTGCAATACTTTATTTATTTATTTATTGAAGGTTGTGAAAAATGTCAAGTCCCTACCGGAGGGTATTATGCGCAATTGCAATCTCGAGCAGTTAAATATCTTTGGATGTTCATCTCTGACCTCATTTCCAAGTGGTGAGTTACCCTCCACCCTTGAGCACCTCGACATTTCGAATTGTGGGAATCTGGAATTGCTGCCGGATCACATGCCCAACCTCACAACTCTTTTGATTGACGGATGTAAGGGTCTCAGTCTCAAACATCATCACTTGCAAAACCTCACTTCTCTTGAACATCTGAGAATACGTGGATGTCCGAGTCTAGAGTCATTTCCGGAACGGGGTTTGGGTTTCGCCTCTGTCAGACTGGGGACTCAATTGGCTCCTCTCTCTCAAAAAACTCACCATTGCTCCAGGTGGATATCAAAATGTGGTTTCATTTTCACATGGTCCATGGAGTTGACTGCCAACTTCGTCTTCCTACTCTCTCACCAGTTCCTTTACATTGAAATTGTCAGACGTCTGGAATCCTATGGCCTCCCTGCCTCTCCCGAACCCTCATTTCCCTTGAACATCTTGGGTCTCGATTGTCCAAACTCCATGCAGTTTTTGCCAAAGGAAGGGCTGGCCGAACACTCAGACGGCTTGAGATCCGGCGTTGTCCTATTCATAGAAAAGAGGTGCTATAAGACGGAGGAGAAGATTGGTCCACTTGCGCACATCCTGCCACTGTTATACGGCCAGCATTGAGACGTTCAACTCAATTTTCTCTGCAAAGCAAATGAGAGCAGACGTTATCACCAGGTACTTCCCCATTCTCAACACTCAACAAAAAATTTAGCTCTTCAATTTCTAATTACAAATGGTCACCCCTCGCGCATATAATTTTTC